>JANAWD010000009.1:0-173868 GCA_027627245.1 Meripilus lineatus | reverse complement strand
CGCTGGGACGCCCAGGTAGAAGAAGACCGAAGAGCACAGGAGGAGAGGGATGGAGCACTCCGAGCCGCGGAGCAAGCCCGAATCGATGAAGAAGAGCGACAGAGGGAAGAAGAGAGGAGAGAGGCTGAGAAGAAAAGGCCAAAAGTCGCTAAGTTCGCCCAGAACATCGCCATCCCTAGCCAGTTACAATCGCCGATCCCACATCACATCTACGAAAAAATCCTCAAGTTTGACTACGTCCCTCTATATTTTTTCACGGCTGAGGCAACAAACGAAACCTCCGACTCCTACTCCAACTCTTCCGAAGACACATACCAGATCTGCAAATCGGATAACGTCCTCACGCTCCGCCCAGCAAACGCCCCCTCGCCCAAGAAAGTGATCCCGGATGAGCACCTATCATGGCTTCAATTCACGCAGGCGTACCCAAGGTACATGACCCAGTTGGCCAAAACCAAGCAGCACCCAGAGCATGTCAACGCTTTGGGAAAGTTTTTCCTTGCCGTCGCCCACCACCCTATCCTCGTCACGGATCAGGGACCAGAGATCTTGATTCTATATCAGGCCAGGGTGCGCAAGAACTGGTTTGAGTCCATCAAAGCCCCAGCGCACCTCGAAGAGCTATCGTACAACATCGCCATCCTCAACGAGGACCTCCTCACGAGCATCGAGAGAGAGGTTGGCAGAAAAATCCGAGAGAAGAATGATCGCGAGGTGAGATCTTTCCACCTCTTCCTCGCAAGGTTTTCCTCGGTGCTCATCATTTTTTCCTCCTTTCACGCAAACCCCACCACGCACCTCCGCTCACGCCACATGCTCACCTATCCCCTTCGCTCATGATCCCATCCCGCTCACGCCCATGCCCCGCTCACGACTGCAAACTGCTCACGCTCACAACCGCCGCTCTCTTTATTCAACAAAAACTCAGGGCAGAGAAGCAGTCGACTCGTTCAGAGCCATCACGGCATCGCTGACGGACAAATATCCCCGACAAGCCTGTCGCCGGGATGAAGAAGGAGAACAGGGGGGACGACTCGCCAAAAAGCAACAGCGCCAAGCACCATACACGAAATTCGATAGCTCTGCTCACCAGGGCAGGAAAGCACAATCTACATCTTTTCAGCCCTCCAGCCCGCTTCCACTTTCAGTCTGCGCGGTCTGCCTCAGCAGACATAAACACCATGTTGGTTCTTGCAACGCCTCCACCATCTGGAGCGGCGGCCAGCCATTCAGCAAGAGAGACCATGCCGGAAAACTGGTCAATCTCGAAGGGCACAGACTTTGTCTCGATTTCCAGCGCCCCAGAGGTTGCAACAGCACCCAAGACTCGCACCGACACGAATGTTCCGGATGCGGCAAGAAAGACCACGGAGCAAATGATTGCCCTAGAGCGCAGAAGGCTTAGAGCTCACACTCCACTCGTCCACCAAGCTTGGCTCGCCCTTCTTGTCAAATCCAACCTTCTCAAAAAATACCCTGCCATTCACGCATATATCCGAGAAGGTTTTCACATTGGCTTCCCCTCCTTATCTCAGACCTTCACACCCCCTAATTCCCCATCCCTGTACAATCACCCTTCAGAGTTCGCACACATTCTTCAGCGAGAGTTCGCTGCCGGCCGCTATTTGGGCCCTTTTACTCAGTTAGAAGTGTTTTCCTTGATTGGTCATTTTCAATCTTCCCCCTTGTCGATGATCCCAAAACCGCACAAACCTGGCTCATTCCGGTTAATACAAGATTTTTCCTTTCCGCATTCCGCCTCTTTACCTTACCGCTCAATTAATTCGTTTACCAACTCGGACTCGTTCCCTTGCACGTGGGGGACCTTTAATACAATTTATATGACCGTCATCAACCTCCCGCCAGGCTCCCAGGCAGCCATCAGAGACGTGGCAGAAGCGTACAGAATCATACCCCTCCACCCAACACAATGGAACGGAGCAGTGGTCCGAATATCAGAGCAAGATTCCTTCGTTATAGACACAGCGACAGCCTTTGGCGCATCCCCAAATGCTGGAGTTTTCGGAGGGGTGGCAGATGCGGCTGCGGACTTGTTGAGAGCTTCAGGCATCGGCCCCATCTCAAAATGGGTAGACGACCATGTGTTCTTCAGGATACCAATTGAACATATCGAATCTTACAATCAAAAGAGACTAGCCTGGAGAGACGAGATAAGCAATTACGGCGGAAAGCATGTCACAGGGGGCAGAATATGGTACGGTGGAGCCATCCTCTCAGACGGTCGAGTGGAAGAATTCGACGAAGATATGGCATTTCCTCTAAAAATAGTCAACCGGGTCCCATCAACTGAGAAGTTTGAGTACCCTTACAACCTAGCTGACCTTGATAAGGTATTCGACTTCCTCGGGATTCCTTGGCAAAAGGAAAAAGACCAGCCTTTCAATGAAAACTTCGTTTTCACTGGATTCCTCTGGGACATTGCCAACAAATCAGTGGCGCTCACGGAGGCCAAGCGAGACAAGTATCGCAACGCAGTAATCGAATGGAGTAAATCGAGAACGCACACTCTCCAAGAGGCTGAAAAGTTACACGGTAAACTTTTGCACGTAACTCAGATCCTACCTATAGGAAGAGCATACCTCAACAATCTCGAAACCTTCATCGCAATCGCACGGCATCATCCATTCAAACCTAAAACACCTCCGAGAGACACGATTGAGGATATAAAATGGTGGATCAGCCGACTCTCCCACCCAATCCAGCGTCCAATCCAACTACCTCCCCCCACAGAAAATCTGAGTGCTTACTCGGATGCAAGCTCAGGCTTGGGAATCGCAATCACCCTGGGCCCACACTGGAGAGCATGGAAGCTCCGGCCAGGATGGAACGCAGAGGCAAGAGACATCGGATGGGCGGAGGCCGTCGGTTTCGAACTCCTCATCAGGTACATCATCAAGGGTAGAACGGACTCAACCCCCCGGAATTTCCTGGTCCACTGTGACAATCAAGGAGTGGGAGAGGCCTGGAAAAGAGGGAGAAGCCGAAACAAGCAAGTCAACCAAGTCTTCAGACGCACCTTCGATCTCCTGGAACCCCGGAAATCCCTGGTCACAATCGCATACGTCCGTAGCAGTGAAAACCCCGCAGATAAGCCATCCAGGGGCTTTTACCCACCCATCAATCTCCTCCTTCCCCGCATCCAACTCCCCACAGCCCTCCAACCGTATCTCCAGGATCTCGCAACAGATGACACCCAATGACAGCGCAGGTACAGCCACTACACGAAGCGCTGATAACTCTAACTCGGACTCCACCCCCGTTCCATCCTCTCGCAATTCCTCAACCACGCCTCAACGCCGCTTCAACGCTCCATTACCACAAGAGAAGCCTCAAGGAAAGCCAAAGCCATACCCCGCAGATCTCAAACTAAATCCATCTCCCCTCCGTCCTCATGTTTGCAGTCGCGACCGGCTCAGGTTGTGGAAACCGGCAGCATGCCACGCAAACCAAGCACTTGCCGATGTGCCAGGCATCTCTCTTGAAGATCGCGAGAGATTAGAGCGCGTCAATACCTACGCATTCGCTGAAGCTACTTTACAAATGTATGGCGCCGGACTATTGGTCTACCATATATACTGCGACATGAAGCTCATTTCAGAAGAAGACCGAGCACCTGCTAAGGCCGGCCTGGTTCAAACTTTCGTGTCTTCTCTGATAGGTGAGCGCTTTACATCTGCAACTTTTCAACCCCTCCTCAATCTATGCCGATTCAACCATCTCCTAATCACGCCAACGGCGATCCTCCATCAACCTTGTTTTCTTTACCGCTCGCATTTCCGCTCATTTTCTCTCTTTGAATTTAACCCCCCCCTGCTGGATAGGGACATACCCAGGAAACACGCTCAAGAATTATGTCGCCGGTATCCGTGCATGGCACGTCATACACAGCCTTCCCTGGGCCATGAAGGGGAAACATTTAAAACTCCTCTACAAATCTGCAGATAAACTCGCACCAGATGCCTCAAAACGCACACCCAGAGCACCAGTCATCATCAAAGATCTGGAAAAAATCCTGGCATTGCTAGACCTATCAGACCCCTTTGATGTCGCCACAGGTTCGTGTGCCACAATTCTGATCTATGCAATTGCCAGATCGGGAGAACTCACGGTACCCAACCTCACCGCCTTTGACCCAACACTCCATCCACAAATTCTCAACCTCTCCGAGGAGGAGGATGACGAAGGACACATAGCTTTCCAAATTTGGCTACCCTCAACAAAGCGCAAGCCGGTCGACGGAGAAGCAATTTCCTTTGCTGCACAGAATACACCAACCTGCCCCGTAGCAGCATTACGAAGGCATCTCAATCTCAATAACCCAGTAGCGGGAGAACATTTATTCTCATACTCACACTACAACCCCCGAAAGAAAGTACACGAGAGACGGCCTCTTACGAAAACAGCCTTCATCGATCGTATCAATAAGGCAGCCAAAGAAGCCGGCCTAAAGCCAGTCCACGGACATGGTTTTCGTATCGGAGGAGTTCTTTTCTACCTCCTCCAAGGTCGACCCTTCCAAGTCGTCAAGGAAATTGGACGCTGGTCTAGTGACACATTTACCATTTACCTGCGTCGCCACACGGCAATCCTCTCCCCTTATCTTCAGCCAGACAGAATGACGCGTGGAGAATTCCCGCCGATGCTGATATCACGGTCACATTAAGTCCGTACGTCCTAGGCCTTTCCTTTCTTTCTTTCTCACAAGTCCATGTGCTCCTAGAAGCGTAAGGGTATCCGACGGTCGGACGCGTCGCCATGGCTGCCTACTAATCAGGGTATCGCTCCCGTCGGATTGGGCTGTTCATTATCTTGTGTCGGAAGTCCCCCGAGGGCTTCGCCCGTCCTGCATTTAACTAGCTGTAATTTTTGCTCATCGCCGGTAGTCTCATCTCATGTACCTCGCTCCACTCCTTTGAATCTGAATGTCACATACCTCTTCTTTGATAAACACACAAGGCACATGAGCCGCCACCAGATCAAATATTAGACGCTCACCCGACGCAGTGTATAGATTGTCACTCTAAGGGGTACCGAGGAACGAGGTGGCACGTAGAGTAAGTCTATACACAAGAAGAACGAGCGTCTATAGCATCACTTCCCTTTTTTATTCCCCACTACCAACGTTGTCTCAAAGTCTAGAGACTTCATTACTGTCTTTAAAACCACCCATTCCCACCCAACGAATTCTTCCAAATGATCTTTTCCGAAAAGAACTTTACGAACAGACAGCCGAACTTCACTTTCGCTTTACGACAACTTTTAAGACTCGACCCAACCCACTACCCCAGTTCCTCACTTCCAAATCGTCAGACCAGCATTACCATCGACACATCTATTCCCCTCACCTACTCACAACGATGTCCCAAAATTTCATGCAATTCCCCACTACAAATCAGTCACGCTTCAGTCTGGACTCAGAAGAAACACTACTCGACTCACCAATCCTCTTCGCAGCCATCCCACGATTCCTGAGCTCCCTATCCACATTATCCATCCCTCTCTTAGAGGCAAGCTCAGATGACGCTGAGCAAGCCACAGTCTTGTCCCACATCACCGTCGACGCATTCCTCATGTATGGGGTAAAGACAGGTTGGAGGTGGGAAGCTATTGCGAGGCCTTCAAGATGTATAGGAGAAGGGACAAAGGTGTTTTTGGTAGAGTGGGAGAGGGGCAGAGGACCAACCAACCGAATCCAGGGTTATACAACCCACCTCATCCGCCTCACAGAGGACGGAGCATTATTCCAGTTTTTCCTCAGAGGGAGCCAGACCCCCTTTATACTACACGTCCGCCAAGAACATGCAATCATCCCGCGCCGAGCCCTGATGTGGCAAAAATTTAAGCGATGGATCCATTGGCCAGCCCCGAGAGAGGAGATTCTGTTTGATCCTCCATTCCCACAAGCCTGACCCAGGGCGCTCCTCCCTCAACCGCCAAGTAAGTCTTTCACACATATTTGGACACAAGATTTAGCTTAAAAGGGTAACATACAGGCATCTAAAGAATCGCCGACTCACCCAAAGGCTCGTGCCGAGTTGAAGTTCACCCTCCCACCCGCACCAGGCACGATAACTCAGTTTCGTGAATCCCAGCCCATCCCAATCGCTCCCGTCGGATTGGGCTGTTCATTATCTTGTGTCGGAAGTCCCCCGAGGGCTTCGCCCGTCCTGCATTTAACTAGCTGTAATTTTTGCTCATCGCCGGTAGTCTCATCTCATGTACCTCGCTCCACTCCTTTGAATCTGAATGTCACATACCTCTTCTTTGATAAACACACAAGGCACATGAGCCGCCACCAGATCAAATATTAGACGCTCACCCGACGCAGTGTATAGACCACATGTCAGTCAGCTTCGTCCTCACTTTCAACGCGACAATGACGTATAGTGCAGTATAACTTGCTTAGACGCTGGGCACATTACCTGGAAAATAACACGCCTTTTCCAATGAACCAGTTAGTCATTTGGCCGAAGACTCTGTATTTCCTTTGCTGACTTGGTAATAGGGCAACTGCGGATTCTGAGACACGTCCTAACAATACAAATCTAGCCATCAAAGGCATCATTGCCCTTCAAGCAATGGCAGAAATTGGCCGTATCCTTGGGAAGGATAATGGTGTCGCAATGTTTTCAGTGCGCAAGCAGGGTCCATGTGGTATCCATCCCATCTTACTGTCCTTTAGAATATCTCTTCCAATTATCTGAACACTTGGATGTCTCTGGCCCTATCTTCGAACCCGAATGGTCGGCACATCTTGTCAAGCTATGGAAATCCAGACATCTCCTGGGTACTGGCATACAGCCTGTTCGCGGATAAATATCTCCCGACAAGTGTCGTTGATCCTAATGTAAATAATCCCGCAGCATCCGCTCGTTTCATCTATCCCTGATTGTATCTTCCATTCGTGTCAGACTATCCAACTTCAAACTGACTATTACAGGAATCTCCTCTCGATGCAGAGCGGTAGGTCATTTCTCTGTGATAGAGTGCACAGGACACAACTCAATGCCGGAAGTATGTGATCAGGACAAGCTAATCTTCATCTTGATAGTTCCAGCGATGAGACCAACTTTGGTTAGTGTCAACTCAGGTCGTCAGGCGCTACCGCTCATTGTCCTTATAGCTTGGATATTGCACACTGCAGCCACTGTGTCAGATCCGGATGTACGGGACATGTTGATTGAGCAGGTTTTGAACCAAGCTCTCAACTCAACGCAGTTCCCCAACATATATGACGGATCGGGGCCTCCTTCTGGCGTATCGAGGTAGGTGCAGAATAGACATGTACCACAATGTTGGACTTACACTGTTTTCCAGTCCTGCCCTAGGTGGAGCGTTTTCACTTCTTGCATTGAGGTGAGATAGGGGATTAGAGCCTTAAGGTGCTGTTCTCACACGGTATCAGCCTCTTCAATCAACAGACAGCCCCTTCTTCGCCACGATCTTCAAACTCTCCGGACCCAGATGAAAACAAGCCGAGAAGGAACAAGATTGTGGGGCCAGTAATTGGCGGTGCCCTAGGAGTTCTCGTGATTGTCGTCCTCGCCGCCACCATGGTGAGATGGATCACGAAACGCAGAGCTAGGGACCGCCATGCACTCTTGAACGAGTTCGACGGAAAAACAGAACCTCTTGGACCTTGTCTTGTTACGCCTTTCAATACCAAACGCGAAGACAGTGCAAGCCTCTCGGAGTCAGTCGATCCTACACAGACAGGATTCGAAGTCAATCCTCACATGCCAAATAAGGTGACGGGTGTGATGCGCTCAAGGAAAGAGCGAGAGGCCGGATTTACGCTGGCGAACCCAGATACCTCTCAGGTTCACGGAAATGGATCCTCGTCTCCTAGTGCGGATGTCCTAGAGCAACAATATTCCGCTGATGCTCGAGTAACTCCTTCTGAAGTAGGCGGACTTCGGGCTGAAGTGGAGAATCTACGAGAGGCAGTAAGACGGATACAGAATGGGCGCCCTGACTCGGTGTCGGAGGCACCACCAGGTTATCACTTCGTTAATGTCGATGCATAAGCACCAAGAGGTTTTACATCGAGCATCGGATTCCTCATAGTGGTGCTGGAGACCGGGCCTCTTTTGAGCCATATCTCGGTCGGATACTGTAGAATGTATTAGGTCGACAAGATACCGATTCAGAATGAAGCTTTTCAATTAATGAAGGCTATTCGCTTATCGCATGTGCTCTGAATCTTGCGACTACTGGACAGCATGATTAACCGTATGAGAACCTCGCTGTGGCCCTCGACGCATGAAGTTCAAATATTGAATACGGACCTACGGTATTGAACTGGTATTGAGCGTTTACATTTGCGTTGTTGGTCAAGACCGTCAAGCGGCTCTGGGCCTCTGCTGAGCGCTGAGAATGGGCGCTGACTTGGCATTGACAACGGGCGCCCGGGACACAGGACCGAACGGGTACAGTACCTATTCCGCTTCCTCGACAATCCGTCCACATAGCCCAATCAGCATCCTTTGTTCCGCTCTCATGTATGCCTAAAACTCTCTCATAAGACATTGCCGTTACCTTTACACCGACTCTCCCTGTATGGGATGCCGATCCCGCCATCGGGCGATCGGTGTGTGATCAGTTGACATTCAACTTCAGTATTTCCGCAACCAACAACGATGGACTCAACAATCAACACCTGATGCATTGCGAACAACCTCTGTTTCTCAAAAAAAAAACATTGAAGATATTATCAGAATGTTTGGATGCAATTCTGGCGGTATTCCCATTAATTCCAGGCTCCAACCATCCACCCAGACGGGCAGGCCAAAAAAACCAAAACGACGAAATACCCAATTAAGAAATAAAAACATGTTACATAATACAGTTACATAATATATTTCACGTGCCCGTTTTGAGAGGCCCAGGCCCCTAACTTTCACTTATGGAAATCGCACGTGAGGTGTATGATCTAATCTTGTTTCTGAATTAGGTATAGGTATAATGTAACATGTTTTATTTTCTTAATTGGGATATGTTGTCGTTTTCGGATTTTTGGGTTTGCACGCCAGGCGGATGGTTAGATCCTGCTTTGATTCCTGTGTAGACTTATGCCTCTTGTTTTTTGACACCGTCACCATCCTCCTCTTTGCAGAAGCGCCTCCCGATACTCCAAGCCCACGTGGAAACGCTCATCATTCGGGCGCTTGGTTTCTGGCTCGGACTCGTTTCTGTCAACCTGACTCGGATCCATTGTTGCAGTAGAATGAAAACGAGGAGCCTCTTTTGCGCTTGAGAGGGTCCCTTCTATAAAGCACTGGCAGAATCGCTCTTTACTTTACTTATACAACCATTCCTATTCTAATCACCATCACTTCATATGGTCGCAAGACTTCCGTAAGTTGGTTGCACCAAACCTCAGACTTGGTCGCAACTTGATCGAAGGTCTCCCTGATCGCTGTTGGATCGGCGGGATCGGCCCGCCATAGCCCTGTGATCAGTGTGCAGGTGTTCGGTGGACAGATTAGTTACCTGGCGCCTCCAGGGCGCCGCGATTTACCCTTGACCTTCAAGTTGGCGCAGGTGGCCTCTCGACCTACTCATGGAAGTCCGGCGAGGTGACGTGACGTTCCCGTGCCTCTCAAATCTGGGCAATTCTAAATGACTCAAGGGCAGAATAGAGCTACAATCGGGCTCCCTATGCTCCCAAGGCATAGGCTCTGAATGGTTGATCAGATGTCTAATGAACAGGATGCCTTGCGGCTCAAGGATCTGTTGCTCGCTTCCGTGACACATACGTATTCAACTTACTGTAACTCCAGCTTTTGTTTTGGGACCTTCTCCCCCTTCAAAAAGGTCATTCACCTACCGTAAAAGAGTGAGTCCATTCCGAGTCTGGTTCTGCCTATGATCGAAGGGTAACTTTCAGGTTGATCGTGTTGCTACGAGCTATTTTGAATGGGCGATGATACCATGTTTTAAGCAGGGCAATCTTTCCCAGAGGCGAGCTTTTTTATGCATTCGGCACATCTTCGGATGTCGTGGGCTCTACAACTTTCGCCACAAGAAAGGCGCTGTCAGATCCGATATCAATAGAGCCCTTCGTCGAATCCGAGTCAAACGCGCGTTTGACTCCATTATGACCCATTCCAAACAACTACTAGATGGGAAATATTCCCTCAAAGATGGCTCAAGTGACATCTCCTGGAACAGCAGAATGCAGACCGACTTGAGGGATTGTCGATTTTCGTTTGGTTGTGTTCGTTCCTATATCTCTTTGCAGGAAGCCTTCAATGTCAGAAGATCAACATCAGGCTGTCTACTGCGGTCACTGTCTAAGCAGGTGTCACTCGCAGAATGGAATTGACTGGCTTGGTGCCATCGAAATGATGAATGTTGTGTGAGTGTCCGTGTCGGACGCTGCGACTCTTTTGACATGGGCATCTCAGCACTGCTCCAACCTTTCCGATATAACATGAAATACTGCACCATGAAATCTTCACCCCTTGTTGTTCTTAATGCTTGCCATCCTCCTCTGCCTCTTCCTGACCTTTACTTCCCTCCCTATTTCTTGCCAGAATGCAGACAATCCATTCTCCGGTACTCTGCCAGTTGCGATTCGCTCACCTTATTTCAACGTATGGGTCAACGCAAGTGGACCCAACAGTAATTTCCCAATTTTTTGGACCGCTTCTGCAAGTACCTTTCATCTTTCTTTCTCTGCGAATCTTCAAATGGGCCTGACCTCGTGATAGCTTCGCACTTGGTCGGGGCTCGTCAGAATCGATAATGTGACATGGTCATGGTTAGGGGCTGCCAATGATGGTGCCAATATCAACAATGCAACCCTCAAGAGTACAAAAATCACTCCGACACGAACAATTTTTGTATACCAAACGGATAAAATGGACCTGACGGTCACCTTCCTCAACCCGATCGAGGTAATTTTGATAGCACTTCCTGCGCGATATCATGCTTACACAGCGTAAGCCCTCGGATCCCGTCAGACAGTCCTTGCCATTCGCTTACGTCGCCTTCGAAGCCAACTCAACGGACGGGCAATCTCACGATGTTCAAATCTACAGTGACGTCGGAGCAGGTGGGTGGTAATATCAGAAGATGATCACCTGAACTATCTGACTCTCCGAAGATTGGATTGCCCAGAGCCCTTTTTCTTGCCTCTACAATTGGGGAGAGACGGGAAATAATGTCTTCTGGAATTCAACAGACGGTTCGGGATTACCACTCGCTGAAAGCGCTGGTCAAGCTACCGACGTTACGTTGTATTATGCTACAAAAAAGGTATGAATGGGAGTTATTGGAAAGGTTATGAAAGGGGTGTCTAATCGGAGGATGTGTTGATAGGTCTCGAATATGGTGACAAGATTTGGTAGTGAAAGGGAATGTCATGCTTTCTTCTCTGAATCAGGACCTGGTGGTCTAGCAAGATCAGCGAACGAGACACTTCCTGGACATGTGAATGGTGAGTGCTTCCCAAATATGCATTCCCGTGATCCAAGTATTGACATCTCGCATTTTACCAACAGTCTTTTCGATGGCTTATGACGTGGGATCCATAACGACTACCAGTTCGCCAATCGTCTGGACCCTGGGGATCGTCAGAAACCCCGTCTTATTATATTATATTAACTCTCGACGCTCGCAGCTCCGGTACCCGTACTATGCATCTCGATATACTAAGGCGGGTGATATTGTGAGTCAATACCTTAGGAATGTATACCCTCGAGTATTCACGCACAACACAGATCGACTTTGTCCTGTCAGACTTTTCTGGTGCATTAAATAGGGCCATCGCCCTCGATAACAAGGTGTTAAGCCCTGCCTCTGCCATTTCGACCAAATATGCCGATCTCGTCTCTTTATCCGTCCGTCAAACAATCGGAAGTCCAGAGCTGACTATCTCGAAAGGACCCCGTGGAGGATGGAATATTTCTGATGTCAAAGCGTTCATGAAGGATGTCGGAACTAGTCGGTGAGTACGGAAGAACTCAAACTTGGTATGCGTAAAATCAACTCTTCGGTTGCAGGCGAGTCAACCCGGTCGAAGTCCTATACGCATCCTTTCCCCTTTTTTTGTTTATCGACCCGTCATATGGAAAGAGGCTGCTAGCTCCGATCCTGGCATTTCATAGATCTTTCCAGCGGCTTCAAGGCCACCCAGTACGGGACCTCGGTACGAAAGCATCCCACGATGGTTATCTTCAAATCTCAATCTAGCCCCAGGAAACAATTATCCAAACACCACGGCAACCGTTGAAACCCATAATCAAGGAGTAGAACGTAAGTATCATCAATTGTCTTTGACTTCACAATCCCTCAAACCGATGGTAGAATCCGCCAACATGCTGATAATGGCTTATGCTCATGCAAGGGTTTCCGATGATCAATCTCTGATTATACCACATGTCAGTAGCTTTGTCTCCATTTTTGACACGACAATGACATATCGTACAGTATCACTTATTCAGACGTTGGGCATTTTACCTTGGAAATAACACCCTAACACCACTCAACCAGTAAGTTTTCTGACCGAGTATTCTGTATCGCTCCTCCTGACTAAGTATCAGGGCAACTGCGGATCTTGAAACGCGGTCTAACAATACGAACCTAGCCATCAAAGGCATCATTGCCCTTCAGGCAATGGTAGAGATCGCCCGTATTGTTGGAAGGGGTGATGACGTCGCAATGTATTCAGTGCGTCGGTAGACTGGTCCCTGCACACATATGAACTAATATCCCCCAGAACATCTCTTCAAATTACCTGAGATCTTGGACATCCCTTGCCCTATCTTCCAACTCGAATACTCAGCACATCTTGTCAAGTTATGGAGATCCGGACACATCATGGGTGTTGGCGTACAGCCTGTTCGCGGATAGGCTTCTACCGACAAGCGTCATTGATCCTAACGTAAATAATTCTGGAACACTTGCTCGTCACCTCTATCCCTAACTCTATCTTCCATTGATGGCAGATATTCCAACTTCAAACGGACTATTACAGGAATCTACTTTCCGTGCAGAATGGTAGGTCATATCTCGTGAATAAAATACACAGTACACTGCTGAAATGCTGGCCGGGCGTGATAAGGGCAGGCCAATCTTCATCTTGATAATTCCAGTACTAAAACCAATTTTGGTGAGTTTCTACTCAGATCGTCGGTCGTTACCGCTCATTGTTCTGGCAGCCTGGATACTGCACACCGCAGCCACTGTATCAGATCCGAATGTCCGGGACATGTTGATTGAGCAGGTTTTGGATCAAGCTCTTACCTCGACTCAGTTCCCTAGTATTTATGACGGATCGGGGTCTTCTTCCGGTATATTGAGGTAGGTGCAGAACAGGCATGTATCACAATGTTATACTTACAATGTTCGTCAGCCCTGCTCAAGGAGGTGTATTTTCGCTTCTTGCTTTGAGGTGAGATAGTAGTCTCGAGCCTTGCAGAACCATCCTCACACAGTAGCAGCCTCTTCAATCGGCAAACATCAACCTCTCCACCACCACCTGCAAATTCTCCGGGCTCAGACGAAAGTAGGCCGAAAAGGAACAAAATCGTGGGACCGATAATTGGCGGTGTCCTGGGAGCGCTCGTCATTCTCGCCTGCGCTACTGCCATGGGGAGATGGGTATTGAGACGTAGAGCTATGGACGGCCCCACACCGACGAATGAGTTCGATGGAAAGGCGGAGCCTCTTGGACCATGGCATGTTACGCCTTTCGACAGCAGCCGCGAAGGAAATGTAAGCACCTTGATAGTATCAGTCGATCCTTCGCAGATGAGAGTCGACGTCAATCCTCGCCCATCGAATACGGGTATCATACCCTTCAGGAAAGGGAGAGAGGCAGGATTTACGCTGGCGAGCCCAGCTACATCCCAGGAGCACGTAAATGCGCCCTCGTCGTCTAGTGCGGATGTTGTAGATCAACAGCCTTCCACTGATGTTCGAGCGCCTCGTTCTGAGGTGAGCGGCCTCCGGGCTGAAGTGGAGAATCTACGAGAGGCACTCAGACAGATACAGACAGGACGCCTTGACACGGTGTCGGAGGCACCGCCTGGTTACCACTCCGTTCAAGCTGAGGTATGAGCATCAAAAGGTCTTCGGTCTGGTACTAGTGTTCGAATAGTATGATCATGATTGCTCGAGATTCAGACCCCGTCGAGTCACTAGCCGTACTATAAAATGTATTGGTTGATAAAACACCATTTCAGAACGATATTCACTTACTATGTGTGCTGAAAATACTGAACAACCGACTTCAATGAGGGAAAGTCATGACTGAATTCACATTCATTCAGTCAGAACCGAACACTGTTCTTCGGTTCGGGTAACGGAGTCGGCTGAGAGGATGGGCGCCAATTGGAGAGTTGTTTTCAAACGTCGAAGTCCGAGTGACCGAGGCTGCCTCACCAATTACTGGCACACTCCTCCAATTCTTACCCTCAAAACTCGTGGA
The DNA here is from genome assembly GCA_027627245.1 of Meripilus lineatus. Lineage (NCBI taxonomy): Eukaryota > Fungi > Basidiomycota > Agaricomycetes > Polyporales > Meripilaceae > Meripilus > Meripilus lineatus. The sequence goes on along the minus strand of JANAWD010000009.1, from coordinate 159,410 downwards.
ACAACCTCACGAATACTATCGACTGTGTCTCAAATATTGGCTGAGATGACTTCCTCTGTAATTTTCTCCAAAGCAGCCTCCCAAAGTCGAGTGTCATCTCGACAACTCTTCCAAACAATACAATCTCGCCAGGTCTCCTCCTCACCTTATGGCCGGACCCATGTCTGGAAAAAGCGAGCACAGACACTTCCTGCTCCTTTCGTACCAACATTTCCTCAACTTGTAGTCCGAGCAGACGGCTCGACATTTACTCATTACACCACATCACCAAAATCCGTTTTCCGACTCACACGAGACACAACAAACAACCCTCTTTGGAACACCAAGGCTTTGTTGGGAGAGACGGACGAGGAGGATGCTGTGACCGGTAGATTGGGCAGGTTCAACAGGAGGTTCGAGGGTGTAGGCGGTTATGGAGCGGAGGTCGAGTGGATGAGTGGTGTTGAACAGTCACAAACTGATCCCGACAAGTTGAAGGCGATGGCGTGGCAGGGCGTTGAGAAGAAGGTGAAGGACAAAAAGAAGAAGTAATCATATCTATCTCATGGGTGAGCCTTTACTTCTTGCGACGTCTCGACCTCGAACTCAATTGACCCAGGAATCAGTCCATATGTCCATTGCGCTCCTCACGTTGACCCAGCACCATTCAGTTGGTCAAATGGCGTCTCCAGCAAAAGCGGCACGGTTGCTTCCTATATTGTATTCCCCAACATAATTACCAAAATTGCTCAGTGGGCATCATATATAATGCATTTGCCAGATCGTCAGAGCCATCTCAGGGTGTGAAGAAAGGACGGATTTGACATTGCTTGGTGCCACTTCTGAACGTTCAACCTTCAAGAGTCGTCCCTCAAAGTTGCTCAAAAGAGTCTCAAGTAGCGAACCCGTGTAGGACCATGCAATGACTAAATGCTGCCCCTGGCATTCTACGATAGATAGATAAATGGTAAAAGGTAGAAGCTCATACAAGCCGCTTCGCGTCTTCTACCTTTTTCTCCACAGCGTCTTTAGCCTCCTCGACCTTGGCTTCTACCGCTTTGACCACCTCCTTCGCCTTTGCTTCTGAGGCGACCTGGCCGACTTGGAGTGTTTCCTTCACTTTCAAGCCAGTCCAGCTCTCAACACCATCTACGAAGCCCTCAACCCCTCGGCCGAAACGCTCTCTCCCACTCTGAGCTCCATCCTTCATCATCTCCCAGGTCATGGCAGTGTGGGCTTTAGCGACATCGTGCTTTTGACTGAAAGTAGGGGCGAATTTATCTTCTAGCTCGCCGAGATAATTAGAAATGTTATGGGATGTCTTCGGGAGGAAGTGATTGAGTGAGAGAACGAGGAGCGCAGGTGGAAGGAGGACTCTTGAGAGTACTCTAGATGAATTTCGAGTGAGAATTGAACCAGTAAGGGTTGCGACGCCTGTGTAGAGAAGGCCAGGGGTCAAAGGCTCCTCTGGTGCAATGAGTGACTTTATCCGTCCTATTCGTTATGAGGTGGTTTCGTAAGAAATCTCGTAAATGAGACAGAGCAGAACGGAGAGCTCACTTTCTACGCGCTCTTCGATCCCAATCCATCTGGAAACTACTCCTTGCACTTGCCCATGTGCATCATTGTATGTGGAGGTAACTGAACGCCTGGCACTTCCTATCGAAAGTTCGAGGGTAGAGGGAGTTTCGAGCAGGACCACGTCGGGTGTTGGCGAAGGGTAGATGGAAAGCTAAAAGGAGGGTAAGATTGAACCACAATTTATAATTCTCGAAGTCGACTGAATACGAACCTTTTCCTCCTTCCCATTCACAAGACCGACGCCTACTGCTCCAAGTGCGGCTGTTGTCGCAAGGAGAGGTCTGCGTGGCTGAGGATGTCACCAAGTGAGGAGCAGAGGTAAATCAAGATAACATATCGTTTAGTATAGTTCATGGACACAAAAGTTTCGGACAGAACTTACCAGACGCGGTCGAAACATATTTTGTCGCAAACCAATGAAGGAGGAAGGATCGGAACGAGGGGGGTTGAATAAGCGCCCAAAATCACGATCCTAATTGATGACATAATAACAACCATAATAGGAAGGAGTTGTAGACCGTGAATTCGTTGGTTTTCAAACAGCCATGAGGACGAGTCTGCTTGCTTCACCAAAATGCAAATGATTAGATTAAAATGTCGGTTTCTAGTAGCAATAGGTATAAAGGTAGATCCAATCCCGAAAACAAAAGCCTGGTATAGGGTCATTTTCGCGCGAAGAAACATAAATACGTGATGTGACCATTATCCTTTTGGAGTCTACTAGATATTACATCAGAACTCATAACTACGATGTGTTTTCGAAAGGTTCCCCAGTTCCATTGAATCCGGAGGGGGGAACAACTCTCTGTTAGTCGAATGTGATCCGATTTCGTGGCTGGCAGAGAATGCTGAGGCGTCATGATATGGGTCAACGTCCGGATGACCATGTGGTTGCCCAAAGTCAAACGTGTGATGGAAACCATCTTCATTCCTGGTGCTACGCAAACTCAGGATTATCCTCGTGCCCTGGAGTTGAGGTAGTTTGGTTAGAATGCAGATATAAGAATCACTATCTGCCAACGTACTGAAACACAGTACAACGACACAAACCATCTATCATAGATATGTCAGTGAGGAAGTTTTAGATTTCGAAAGAATTTGGACTTACAAAGGCCCCGTGTTCGCAATGAGCGAACGAACGAATACCAGAACGATCACAAAAACGACCACGACTACCAGAGGATATGTCGTATTAGTTCTCGTTTGGAGTATCTTGTTCAGGGGCATTTTTTAAGGATAGCCACTCACGGCAGTTTCTTGAGTCGAATTCAGTCGAAAGAATCCATGAAAGTTGCATAGGACTCACGCAAGGAAATATAGAGACCCATCCGACACAAACTGGACGACCAGAGGAGAATGGCATGCCTCCTTCCAACTATATGTCTGTACCTTCTGGCCAGAGATGTTCTTCGAGCTCTTTCCCAGTAGAAAAAATTTGATTATTGTCATGATGAATAGAACCACTGAAAAACTAGGGGTTTGATTTGACCCGAGAAATCCAAAAAGAGCAGCCTACCATTGACAACCAGGCAAGGAATCCTGTACAATTCAGATCACATAAAGATATTGTAAGCTTTGATTAAAGTCGGACATACCACGCCCCCAATGAATGGTGCAGCACCCCTTCGGATGCATATATCACACACCCAGACAACGGAATAATGTCAGGGATTTCGATAGGTTGTTCGTCCTTCGTCGTCGTCCAAGATCCAGCGATAAACATTCCCTATCACGGTTTTCAGTATGACGAATTGGAAATCGTAACGGAGAAGATATAATCTCACAGCAACTTCACCTAGATATCCGACGATCATGACGAAAGCCTCAAGTTTGATAAGACAACGCTCGCTTACAGAGCACCAAGGATAATAGAAATGCTAAAACTGTGACGCCGCATGAAAGAATGGACGTAGAGGCAATTCAACGATGTTACCTTTCTTGTTACGACCGTACAAGGCGTACAATCTCAGAACAAAAATCATGTCGACAATAGGTGCCACAATACCAGGCCCGGCCCTGGTTTGGTGGGTTGAGTTTAATTTGGAACATGGCCATTTCCAACGATACAAGCGCACGTACAGACTGAGCGTCCATTTGTAGCCATCACAGCTGTAAATCTCGTCATTGAGTTTGAGTGTTCACACATTCTAGACGACGCACAACTTTCGATTTCGTCAGAGGGATCTTCTTATGTCAAGGTGTGAGACACTTACGTTCCAGTGCCAACCCATGCGCGTGCTAACTTGAAGATATCATGGAATCAAACCGAGTATCGGGAAGTCAGAGAGAGCTTACACGCACCCACGAGAGCAAAACTTCCGGTCCATTAGGTTCGCGAATGACAAAACGAGAACGACTTGGTGACTCACATAGAGTACAACAAACCGAACCACCTCGCGAAGATGTACAGACCATTTACAAACGTCAACTTCGCCCTTTGGGGTGTGGGTAAGCAACAGAGAATTATCAAGTATGATAGAACGCACTTCCAGATATACACAATCTAAAATGTTGTTGTCAGCGAACTCGCATGCTGAGCGAAGCAACGATGCTTACTTCACGCGAGATGCACAGGCATGTATCATAGGCCACAACCGTCAACGCACTTGCTGAGGTCATTGTCTCAACGTTGACGTCGGTTATTGTTTCGAGATCAACTCACCAGTCAGATAATGGGCGAATTGTGCCTGTCTCAGCACCTCGGGGAGTAATTGGAGGGATTCGGGTCCAAAATCCATCGTGAAGGTCAAGCCCAACACGAACACAAAAAGAATCCCAGGTATTTTATATAGATGCGGGAGTCCGCATGGCCCAGGGATCCCCTACTAATCAAGGGTCGTATTCATACACCGCAAGATAAAAGTAACCATCTTCGAAGCGATTGTTAGTATCTAGGGTACTGTCAATGAACTCTCAGGGTGTGTGGCCAACTGCGTGGACCCAGAGGGATGGCATCACACCATGCCATGATTTTTTGACATTGAACTTGGACCACATCTGAACATCACTCCAGATTGAGTGGAGCAAGAGCACAGACGAGTAGAGCGGGTAGGAACTGCGTCCTGGGGCTTCCAACCACCCTTCAGGGCTGGGAGACGCACCTCAGGGAACATGTCATTGTCGTATGCATATTATCTGAGCGCTCGATGAACTCGATATAGCTCTGTTGAGGTGAGACATGCCCAAATTCCTGACCATGTGTAGAGATCGCTAGCGTGTTCGATCCCTGAAATGAAACATCGAAGTCCCTGCTGTTCGATGGCCAAGAACGTTATGAGAATTGCAGCCTGAGTATAGGTGAGAACGCACTCACAACGTTCTTTTGCTTTGACGCGTTCAGATTGGAATGTTCAGACATCATGATACTGTATCCCCGTGGACGATCCCAGAAGATGATCCAGCCACGCATCAGGCGGCCCACCATATGCATCACCAACGGAACTTCGGGCCAATGGTGTCGCTGTGGCTGTGCAACCAGAACTCAGCCGAAGCCGCTCAAACGTTAACCGAATTGTTTTCCCAATACTTCTTTGGAGGTGCGATTTCTCGAGTTCATGTTGCGGGCAATGCCAATGACTAGAATCGAATTAGTATGCAAAGTGTTGACGCTATGCCCAGGCTAGGGTCGCATACCACGTTGGAGCTCGGAACTTTTGTGACACGGCGTTACAGGGGGAGGAGGTTATGACGATGTTGGTCCAGTACCTCAGTGTCTGAGGTCGAAGTCGTACCTCACGTCTCCATACGCGCAACAGACTCGCGCCCGTGGAGAGAATTTGATGCTTTCCTCTCTCGACGGCATCATCGGCGCGCCTTGTTGAGATGCAGGGGAACTTCTGGGCCTCCCCAGACACATAGCGTCTCTTCACCCTCAACCTCATCTTGCTTTGACCCACGATATTCTTTTCCTCACTGACGAGATACGTTCCAAGGATGCGTTGGAGAGGTCCTGGGCGACCACTTCTAACCCTTGCCCTATTTTTTTCATATACCTCTTGTCAGGATTTCTCGATTCCGAGTCAATGGCGGGTAAGTGAAACTTCCTTTCTCTCGTCTTTCTGTCTTCTGGCACTCACATCCCTTTTCTTCACCAGAAACCATCATCCAGTCTTCCTCGTTCCAGCCGTGAAACAATCGCTCAATCTGTCATTGATAGTCTCTTCCCATTATTCAACGCCACGAGTGGCCAAATTGATAGTAAGGAGATGCGAAATTCAGAGGTAGTTATCAACTGACGCGATACTTTCTTGCAGTCCTCGAGTTCCATCAATCGGCCAGCCTAATCAGTGCCATCTCGTTGCATGACTCCATTCTTTCCCTCACAAATTCGAGCAACGTGGTGACAGCAGCAAATCATCTGAAAACTGTGCTGCGACTGAACCCCGGCTTTTACCTTACTTCGTACGTTACCTCTACTGGCACATCAGATTGACACGATCCCAGCTGATGAACATGCTTCAGAGTTCGTGATTATAAGATAAATTTGATTCCAAATAAGCTGATAATATTTGGACCTACTAGCGATTCAACACTGATCCATTGTAAGCTCTTCCCACTTGCTTTTGCCTACATCCTGACCCGCTTTCAGGAACTGGGGTCTTGCTGCAGTTCATGCGTATAATGCATCTGGAGATGCAGAGCTGCTTAATATTGCGTCGTCAATATGGGACGAAGTGAATACGTACTTCATCACCACTCAGAATGCTGCAAATGGTACACATCCGTCCAGGAGTGTGGCATTTAACTCAACGTGCAAAGGAGGTTGGTATTCTGATTTATCCCTAGAGCACATATTGACCCGATCCACTTCAGAAAGCACCGCTGGAGGAGTCTTCTATGTGAGCTCATACTATCAACTTCAAACTCGAAAACTGATTTTCCTGAAGCGGGTTAACGAAACGGCCAGCACCGATGTGAATGGAGCAACCATCGGGTAAGGACAACTCCCGATACTCGTTATTGACTTGCATTTCTCACTCTCTTGTCTTGATTACCGAAAGTGGATTTATGGCGTGCGTAATGTCTATGCAATCCTGTCCATTCCGACCTGAAATATTCCCAGATTGTCCGCCCACCTCTATGAAGCTACGTCAATAGACCAGTATAGAACCTCAGCAGAATCTGCGGCAAACTTCATCAAATCGCTCCTATACGATGGGACAACCATTTCAGATACCATCACACTTGCCAGTTGTGCAGTCAACTCATATCCTGCGAGCTATAATCCAGGGTACTTCATCGAAGGTCTGAGTGTCTTTGCCAACCGTACTGGAAATGCGGAATGGAAGGCGTTGTAAGTGTTTTTAGACTCGTAATTTGCTGCGATTGACGGAATGGGCCAGATTGAATTCCCTTATTTCTACAACAATCAAGTTTCCTGCGTGGACAGGGGCAAATGGAGTCATCATTGAACGTAATGCACTCATTCCTTTATCCTTCGACATTCTAACCCAGCGGTTGACAACAGCGAGTGGACAATCAACTACAGCGCTGTCCAATGGTTTCGAACAAGCTTTGAAAGGTGTGCCGTCTCTACACCTCACAGCGTGGCTCGGTATTGACGTTGATGTGAAGGCAATTTCATCCGCGGATTGTACGAAGCTTGGGCTCGTAGTCCTCGTGATTCTGATGTCGCAAAATTGATCGAGGCATTTATTGATGTACAAGTAAGACCGATGTGGCTTGTATTATCGATACATCTCCAAGACTAACCTCCGTAGTATAACGCTCTATTGGATCTCGCGAGTCCTCCCGGCATCTATCAATTCTCTCCCCAGTGGAACGGGCCATCCATTAATGCACTCCTTCCGTGGGGTCAGCTTGCTGCATTGGATGTATTGAATGCTGCGGTCGGGATGACTGAGCCCAGGTTCGCGTGTCTCCTTGGTTCTCCATGCTCAAGTACTGATTCGTCTCGAAAGCTCTACTGTTGTGGCCCCCAGTTCCGCCACGGGAACTCCTACAGCAACCCCTGCTATGACTACAGGGAGCTCAAAGACGAGCAAAGGTGTGACGGTGGCCATAGCCATCGTAGTCCCTGTGGCTGCTATTATCATCATCGCTCTCGTTTGGTTCCTTGTCAGACGACGACGACAAAATTCCGAAAATATGCTCGAAGCGAGACAACACGCTCTCGTAAAGGAGAGGGGTCGAACTGAAAGCACAGATTCCTCACCACACATCGTACCATTTCCGTTGTCCGCCTCGATGCCTTCCTCCTCATCTCCCCAATCAACTTCACGTTACACCCAATCCACAGATCTTCCAACCGGGTCTACCTTTTCCAAATCTAATGCCCCAATGGATCCTGTCGACGCTCAAATCCTCCCATCTCCAGAACTCCTACTTGCCTCCCAACGGCCTGTTGGTGAGACGGATCCCGAAGATATTCCCGTCCTCATACAAAGATTGAATACAGCGTTGTCAAGGCTTCCACCACGTGGAGTTCCCTTGAGTGACGATGAGGAGGCACCACCGCAATACCACGAGCGTTGATCTATTCTGTATCTCTTTATTCATCCGTCTTAGAACCGATATACCAAGGTAATACTGTTTTTTCTATACCAGGGTTTTTTCCATCAAGACGAGAAATCTGTGCTAGGCTTTGACTTGTAGTCTTCCATATTTCTGAATATTTATGACTCGAGATCACCAACCCTTTCTACAGTAATTGAATTGTGCAAGGAGGATAGAGGGAAGTCCCTGGACCTGCCTACTTCTGCTCCCATCCGAAAAGGGAAAGAAAAACGACAGTTCTGATTGACTCACAGGTCCTTTCTGCCAAGAGCCGTAGGTCCCCTGCAACGTCGGTATTGCCAAAGTAGAAGCGACAATGAACATATGAGTGACACGACCGTGACATCACCAGAATTCCCAACGAGTTTTACACACCAATCAGCACCGAACACAAAAGCGTATGTTCAATGAACGATGGCGCTGGCGGATAATCTCACGAAACCAAAAGCTGGGCCATCAAGCATTAAGACGTAGGGTGATCACTACGAGATACTTGAGAAATCTCGTTCCAAAGGGTCTCATTGTACCATTAGAAGTAGATGAGAGCGCAGCTAGAATGTATCATGAAGAGATTTTCTTGCAATCAGGTATCATCCAAGTGACGATCAAGTAAGAGATTGTTAGCGAATGATAATACAAATGACCATGGTATACGTGAGCAAAATGTGGAAAGAGCGTGTAGTAGGATAACGAGACGAAGAAAAGGGAATAGTCTAGATAGAAGTTTTCCAATCATCCCTCATGATAATCTGGAGGCAACTCTGCCTCGTCTTCTAAAGGAACCCCGCCTGGTGGAAGTTTTGCCAACGCTCTATTCAATTTCTGAATCAGAATGGGTATATCTGATGGGTCTTCGGAAACAGCCTCGACACCATCAAGACCGCCTCTTGAGGGCCTTGTGAGTGTGCGAAGCCGGATCGCATCATCCGACCCAGGGGTATTGCTGCCGAGTTGTGACCCGAACTCAGCTGTGGTGTCCATCTCATCTCCGCCCTTCATTCGTGTGTAAAACAGGTTCGTACTTGAAGAGGCCTCACCCGTCGGAGAATCCGAGGAAGGAGGGGGATGTGTTGATTTCATGGATGTGAGAACAGAGGTTGGTGCGGTTGATGTGAAAGGCTGGAGAAACGGGGAGCGAGCCCTAGCCTTGTCGTGGTGTGACCTCTTGCGGCGTTTGCTTGAATGTCGTCCGTGTTTAGATCCTCGTCGTCTTCGTCTCATCAAGACGAATATAAGCGCCAAAATGACGAGAATACCAACCACGACAGCAATGGTCACTCCAACGATAAGACCGACGTTCCGCTTTTGTTTCGAGGTTCCGGTGCTTGCAGTCGCTGGGTCAGTGGGCCCCCCTGCACCTGTTGCATTAGGACCGGGTGTTGCAGTGGAAGAACTTCCGGGATGGGTCAGATTCGAAATAGAGAATGATTGGGACAAACAAACCTTGTATTAACCAAGCCTATAGCGGCATTCAATACATCCAATGCGGCTAATTGTCCCCATGGGAGAAGGGTGTCAATTGGTGGGCCTAACCAGTTCGGCGAGAATTGATAAATGCCGGAGGAGCTTGCGAGGTCCAATAAGGCATTATACTACGGAAATTAACTTTCAGAGGTGTGATAAAGATGTGGTTCCCTTACCTGTACAGATATATAAGCCTCAATCAAATTCGCGACATCTGAGCCTCGGGGACTACGAGTCCAAGTCTCATACAATCCACGAATGTAGATTCCTAGAGCCAGAATCGTTCTGAATAGCAACAGGAGGAGCGTGGAGGAGTACACACCTTTGGCAGTTCGTTGGAAGTCGTTGATTCGTGCATCGTTTGCGGGACCCGTGGCTGCTATAATTCCGTGGTATTAGAGTCGAGAAGAAGATGCATGCGTGTTGTGCATTACATTCAATTATCACACCATCTTCCTCCGTCCAGGCCCGAAATGGAATTGTTGAGGCGATCAGGTTGTTCAAGCTAAACTTCAATTGGTTCCGATGACAATCAGGAAATGGGAGGAGAGCACCTACAATGTTTTCCATTGCGCATTTCCAGTGAAATCTGCGTAGACACTCAGGCCCTCGATGAAGTAGCCAGAATTGGAGCTGACAGGGGTTGAGCTAACAGCACAACTGGTGAGGGTGATCTTGTCATCGATTATGGTCCCGTTGTATAGCAGAGACTTGGTGAAGTTTGCTGAAAGCTCTGCTGCATCCTTATATTTGTCTATGGAGGTGATTTCTAGAAGGTGCGCAGACAACCTATTGGCGTGTTTGATGTGCTGAAGACAAGCAAATAAATGGTACGCACGCCATAAATCCACTTTAATGAGGCAAAAATCAACAAGGTGAACTAATGGGTTCTACGTTGAGGGGCTTACCCAACAGTTGCTGCATCTACGTCAGTGTTGGTTACCTCGTCGTCGTGCTTACAAAATCATGAGCCTTCACATATAATGAAATAATGACGACTCACGCTGAAGACTCCGCCCACTGTGCTGCCTGATGAACTGGTTGGCATTTTAGAGCCTGTAGATCAGAATAAATCACGCACTCCCATTACACGTCTTAGAAAATCCTACGCTCTTCGCAGGATGAGAACCACTGGCGGCGTATGCAGTGGTGACAAAGTCGAGATACACTGAGCTCCATATTTGCATCGCGATATCAAGCATGCTCTGATTTCCATAGGCGCGATATGCATAAATTGCAGCAAGTCCACAACTTCTGTAAGCACGTCAGTTGGCCAGCGAGCGTTGATACAAGAGTACAAAACTCGCAATGGATCTGGATTGTCTGGCTGAATAGTAGCACAATTAGCTCGGAGGGGCTATGCATATTCGAGACATCACACACCCTGATATACATCGGTAAGCCAGAATCATTCTGATGGAAGAAATGGATCCACGTACGTAGAGGAGCTATATCCTGGGCGCAATCGGAACAACGTCTGCAAATAATTTGTTACCGTCGCAATATTGCTCGAGTTCGATAGAGTCAGGTCGTGTAGTGCAATGGCACCGATGAGACTGGCGGATTGACGATACTCAAGAACTGCGGGACATCGTCGAAATGAGAGGCTGTCGCGCCAGAGGTTAAAACGCCTTGCCTCACCGTCGATTTGGCCACTACTGGAGTTGAATAAAGGGGTCACGCTATCGATAACAGATTGAGCAATTGTTTCACGGGTGGAACGAGAGAGGTCGGACGACGATTTCTGTGAACATGGAATGGAGTCCATGAGTACACGGGAAGATGTTGGAGGCCCTGAGTACGAACCCGCCATCCACTTGGGATCGTAAAGTCTTGGCAAAGAGTGTGAGGTACAAGGAGTGAAAGAGTGACGAGTCGCCAGCGAAGGCTATTCCAAAGCATACCGTTTTCTGGGGCAAGAGGTGAGTGGAGGATTCACAACATGGAAGGGGGGATTTGGAAGTGGAGATGTGATACGTGCTGGCTAATTCACGGCCCAGGTTAGTCTCGATACCAGCAACCAGTATCGAGGACGCCATCAGCACAAGACACGACCTGAAAGTATATAATTTCATCACAGATCTGACCCTTCCCATTGCTATAGGCCGTTAGCGACCCTGACAGTCTAATCAAATCCATTGATGTGGGATCAGACCTGCAATGTGCACGTGGGAGTGGATGTCGAAATTATCACTTCTTAGACGAGTTCATGATGGGGGCCATCACGATGACGGAGAGATGCCCAGGACATAAGTAAGTATTGAGAAGTTGGAGTTCTCCTCACAATCGGTGATACGGGAATGAAGACCGTCGGACGTCGATAACCAATCAGAGACTCTGAGAGAGTCTGTTCTATAAAAAGCAATTTTGATGGGGGTCTTGGCTTCCCACGCTATTCGCTGATGGGAAGCAGGGCCTGGACGCTTTTCGGTGGGACTGTACGATACCGCGCATCACAATTTCGTAGGACATGGATCTTCCTCTCCCCACTTTCGCGACATGGTCGGAAGAAGACAACGGCAACGAGGATGAGGAGGTTTACGACGAAGGCGAGGAAGAGTTGGACGACGACGACGATGCCTCTTATGATGCACAAGCTCAGGAAATCGCGAAACGACTGGGCGACCAGCTCTTGGCAGACATTGCGAAAGCGCAACTCGAAGCTGGAATCACTCCCTCGGTAGTATCTCATGAAGAAAATATTCAAACAACGACGGGTCCTTCCTCGACTGAACCATTCGACCAAGTTCCTCCGTCAAAAACTACAAGTTCCAAATTCAAAAAGCAGGGAGCAGCCCTCGAAACGATGCGAACCATTCTCGTTCTTGCATCCAAAGATATTGCTGTGCAGAACACACTCCGTGCTTCCGTGGTCCATCAAATCAATGCCACAGCTGCATCGAATGTCTTTGATATTCTCAACCAGTGTGTTTCGTCGAATTCAATACCCGAGGAACTCTCAAGGCCTCTCAGCGATATCATCGTCTCATTAGCAAAGAGCCCGACCCTTTTCTCGTCTCTACGAAATTCGGATGCCGCGTCCATTCAGCTTGACAAAGGAAAGAGGAAACGTGATGAGCCGGAGGAGCCCGCTCGCCTCGCGAAGAAAGCTACGATAGAATATCCAGACTTGTTGGCAGGGATAAATGAAGCGGTGCGAGTCGTACTCGCATCTTTTGGTCATCTCGCAGCTACCTCAACAACACATAGGTCAACTGAACCCGAGTTCATATCCTCGATTCACCAGCAACTTCACCAAATCTTCCTCTTTTCCGTTACTTCTGCCCCTCGAGCGCGTCCTGAAAATGCTACGTCCCTTCAGGAACTGGCCGGTCTCATTCAAATGCTCGGAATACTCTCTTCAACCCCTATCGGTCTCATGCCATCACCAGCCGCCGTCCAATCTCCATCCAATACACCAGATATTGGCTCGGCAGTTTACCCTTGCCTCGTCCCCAATTGCTTCAAAACATTCCACCGACTCTATTCTCTCAGAACTCATCAACGCGTACACACCCTTGTTGACCGCCCTTTTCGGTGTCCTCATTGCCCTGCAGGCTTTCTTCGCAATCATGATCTGAAGCGCCACGTCAAGCTGCATGACAATCGTGCATGGAAGTGTGGAGGCTGCGATAAGGTCTTCTCTAGACGGGATGCGATTAAGAGGCACCAGGACAACCGCGGCAGGGGCGGGAAAGGGAAAGGCGTTGAGGGCGAAGGAGAGCCATCACCTTGTGCTGGTTCGGAAATTTACCTGGTTGAAGTCGAAAAAGAGGAGGGGGACGAAGAAGCGAGTCGTCGGGCCAAGCTGTGGAATGGTATCGTTGCCAACCAACTAGCCGGTGCGAGTGGGGGGCTCAGTGATGCGGCTCTCCATCCTCCCATACACGACGGACCAGAGGAAGGCGAGATCCCAGGAGATATTGTTCAAGCCGCCCAAGTCTCCGTTCTACGTCTACATTCGATTCTCCAAGCACATGTTGCTACCGCGTTAGGGACGCCCAATACTGTCCCAGGACCCGCATTCCCGCCTTATCCGGCTCCACCTCCAGGTGCTCATAAAACTCTCGCCAGCGTCCTTGCGAGATCGCAGCCCCTCCCTCAGCCGACAGGTCCACCCCCTATGGCATCGTTGGCCACACTCTCCGGAACCCAGCAGCAATCCGACGATTCTCCTTCTACCACAACAAATGACTCTACGGCGACACCTTCGCCACAAAATCCCCCCAATGGGCTATCTTGGTTATCAGACGAACAGACCAAGTTACTCGAGCAGGCTATTGCTGAGGCTTCATCTGCTGCTCAGGCACAAGCTGAGGCGGAGGCATTGTTGGAGGAGGAAGACGAGGGTGAAGAGGACGGAGATGACGAGTTGACCTAGATTTCACTGCTCTGTGTGGCCTTACGTCTCATTGTTTGCTTTCCTTCGTGAGCCAACATTGTAATAATTTACTTATTTATCTATTGTTACCGTATATACTGTATCATAATACGTGCGTTCCACGTGTATTTCGTAGTATGTAAGAAAAAATATAATAAGAAATCTACATCGATGATACCGAAAAGAGAGAGAGACTTTTACAAGTAATAACGGAAATGAGGGTGCCTGAAGAATCGTCAATCAAGTCAGCCATCAAAGTCCATTCTGGGATCGAAAGGAGTGCACATACCTATCACCCAATTCACCAAGATCATCTCCCAACATATCCTCTCGGTCAACCTTATGACCTGCGGCTTTATCCCTGAGGGCATTGTCCCTCCTGTAACTCCACCAGAGGATGGTGCCAGCAGTCAAGGCAAGGACGTAACAACCAAGATTGACGGCGTGACCTTGGACATAACGAGGGGCCCAAGCCGCGCGATAGAGCTGTCCGGAGACGGTTCCACCGATACTACCGATCGAGAAGATGAATCCACATGCAGCAGCCCGCTTGTTCGCACCGGCAACGTTTGAGGAGAGCCATGCCCACATGACAGCAATGGGAACGAACCTAGGCATTGCGATTGTGAGCATATTGATCAGGGAGGTAAATGTGGGGAAGGGACTCACATGAACATGACGAAGAAGAACATGATGTATCGCACGACGAGGTTTCGGGCGATCATGAGAACGATCAAGGCGGTCATCGTCACAACGATACCACCGAAGCAATGCCAGTATCTGTGGCCATACTTGTCCGTCGACCAACCGACAAGCAAGACAACGATGAATCCCAAACCGTATGGCGGGCAAGCCATGAGAGTAGCATGTGTTCCCTTATACCCCAGACCAGCAACGACTGAAGGTAGCGACAGGATAACACTATAAACGGGGATGTAAGTGCCGATGTACATAAGACTCCAGACGTATGTTCTCCAATCTTTGAAGGCGGAAGAGATTTCAGCTCCAGAGAAGGACTCGGCGGGTTTCAGGGCACGATCGGCTTCGTTGGTGAGGAGTACGATGTCACGTTCGGTTGTTGAGAGCCAAGAGGCGGTATTGGGGTAAGCAGACATGAAGATCAGGGATAGAAGACCCAAGCCGGTTGTGATGCAACCCTCGACGATGAAGATCCACCTGAGTAGGCTATGAGCGCGCAGAATGAGAATGAATCGTAAGAAGTATGCTGACCTCCATCCTGAAATTCCATGGGCTCCATCGAGACCGTGGATCGCGGTAGCAAGCAAACCACCAAAGGCACCAGTCAGAGAAACGCTACAGTACAGGACTGCAAATCGTCTTCCCTGTAGTGGACGGGGATACCAACAGCCGACTATGTATTCAAGAAGATGTGAGATGAATATCGAGGAAAGAAGGAGGGTATCTTACTCCAGAAGATGATGCCGGGCAGGAACCCAGCCTCTGCAAGACCGAGGAAGAAGCGAAGAGCGATCAAGGATTTGGCGTCGTGTACAAGGGCAAATAGAGCACAGATCACGCCCCATACAATCTAAGCATTGAATAGACCTCAGAAAACGAGTTCGAAAGACGGCACGAAAGGTGACTTACAACCATACCAGGAATATAAAACCGAGGACTTGTCTTCCTCAAAATGATATTAGAGGGCGTTTCGTAAATGACATAACCGACGAAGAAGATCGTGAGAGCGAGATTGTATTGATTATCCGTGAGCTTAAGGTCTTTCGCAAGTCCCAATACTTTTGCGTTTCCAATGTTTGCGCTGTGAGAGATAGTTGATCAGGTTTGAACGTGCATAACGATGGTATCGCCTACCGATCAATGTATGAAGCCAGATAAAGCAAGACGGCGATCGGCATGATGTGCCAATCGACTTTGCGCCATGCCTTGTCTATCTGCGTTTGATCATATTTCGCGAGGAGTTGAGCAGCAGAAGGGCGAACTTCCTTCTCGTCCTTTTCAGACGATCGGAAGGAGGCAACGCTGACTTCGGGGTCGTGCTTGATGTCGTCTAATGGCATTAATAGAACCAAAGAACGAGTAGGTGTGGGTGGTGGGTGGGTCTGGGAAAGAGAGCACGACGTTCTCAGACGCTTCTCTGTCCCATTTTAAAAGTCGACGAACACAGCACGCGAGCAATGCGTCTTGGAAAAGGAAAAGCTGAAAATTCTCTCACTCCTCTGGAACATGTGTCCAGCCGAATATGTTGAGAGTTGTGCAGTCGAGGGTTCTCCAGGAACAAAGAGATGGGAATTCATGCGGAAATGTTTCCCTTCATCATCGACGCCCAGTGTCGCGCAATGGCACATTGGGATGTTGCAATAATAGTGCACGTGATCGCGTTTTGGGAAATCGCAATCACCGGTATCCGGCAATGCATGCCGTTCTCAACCCGGTGGAGGTTGTTGGTCGAAATTTTATCGCTCCCTTGCACTTCTTGGTGAAGGTGTGATCGCCCCAGACCGACCCGAGGTCGTAACAAGGTGGGGTGTCAGGGCGGGGAAGCTATGAACCCAGACAATCTTGTCCTATCAAAATTTTGAGTGATAAGGCTAGCAGCAAAAGCGAAACATACCAATACCACTCATTTTTGTCTCCAGGAGAGTCCGGGCAGACCTGTAGACGGGACCTCTCGGACGAGGAACCCGCCAAGTGGAAAATACGACCGAACCCGTTGGAGGCTCTCATGTTAAACTTCAAGGGTTCCTGGCCCATACTAACGGCATAGCGAACCCATTTCTGTTCTCGACCGATGTGTAAGATGACGAAAGTGTGGTGTAAAGCGTGCGTGAGCTCTGCAATATCGCCAGAGCCAACTTGACCACGACTGTGGACAGCTTGGGCGAGGAGGGAGAACGCCACAAAGACTCTTAAGCCAATCTGGAGGCTGTCGTTAGACGCCCTTCGACAACGATATCGCCTTATTCTTCGCCCCAAGGTGTTTAAGAATATACTCCGAACACCTGAACCCGTAATCTCAATAATTTGGTAATAATATCGACAGGAAGACAACAATATAAACCATACAAAGCCCTAATCCACCAAAAGTACCACATTGGTCCGACGTACCGTTTGTGAGGTCACTACTAACACCTTGACGTCTCCTCCAGCTCGGATTCAACGCATGGATCAACCACCACATCTTTGTCCGCTTCAAAATGATCCAATGGGGCGCCAATATTGCCCACGAGATCCATTGACCTGATCTGACTTGCGAAATGAAGCCGCGATATGAATGTTTCGCGTGCTCCAGTCGAGGTGTCCCCAGGCACGTTGCTCCTTGGAAGATCCACTGATCGAAGACTCAGAATGAATCGTGTTACAACTACTGATACTATCTGAACCCTTCAATCAGTCAATCTCAACGATGTAGGACTCCACGTAATACGTACCGAATCCATGAAAAGAATGCCAGAATTGAAAATCTTGTTAAGAAGTATGGTGAATGTCTATTGAGGTACAAACGCCCTGAGAGAACTTACGGAAGGCTCGATGGCTAGTGCGTACGCTGTCGTCAATATCCTGTACATTTCCATCACGGTCAATTGGCGGAATTCGTATCAGACCAAACTGGTCCACATACAGAAAATATATGATCCCTACGCTGGCATACTCAGTCAATCCTTCCTTGGGACGGATGATGGGAAATTTGTACGCACCGTTCCGCAGCAAAAGGTGGCTTAATCTAGTCCGAAAAATCGCGCGTGAGGCAAACTGTTCGATACGCAAGGTTTTGATTGTAGTGAAGACGATCATAAGGGTCTCGGCAGCGATTGAGGATGGAAGAACATATACTAATGGTCATTTTGCATGGACACCCGTCAATAAATCAAGCATTTCAAGCTCAAATGGGATGCTACTTACATCTATATATTGGATCCGAGCAAAGTGTTTTCAGGAGGACATTCGCGTAAAAACAGCCACGTGAACATACGGTCGGACGAGATTATAGAGAGGCTGAGTGACATATAAGATGAGCAGTAGATTCGCAAAGAAGAATCCTCACTGAGCCGGTACATGGGATTCCATACCCAATAATGGAGATGATTAGCGCAATTCGCCAATCTTTGCCCCAAACGGTGTATATTCGCAAGATATTGAACACCGGAAGACGGTCGTGAGGAGTAGGGAGGCATTCGGAAATCTGACAACCCACCATACACAGATGTCGAACTCAGAAAGCCAAATGCAAGCTCAGCAGAATACAGACCCAAGAGTGGTTTCTGGAAGGTGTCCTCCTGAACAGTTTCGGTATGCTGCAAACTCTCCGATTCGAACGGAGACTTGGAGCAAGCTTACCTGCACAGATGACGCTGTAACGGTCCTCGAAAAATTGAGGAATTTGCCAATCAAGGTGCAGTAGCGAATAAGACAAAATAGGATTGTCACCACTGATAGTTTCCGCCTCCACACAAGTTGTACCTCGGTCGAGAATGTGAGTGTGAAGTCGTAGACAAGAAATGCTGGTTCATATTGCGGGATATCAGTTTGCGAATGATGCACGGTGAGGATGCACCTGTGCGTACTTAAGGATGCAAACATTACTCTGGGGACGGTCAGTTCTCACACGCAAAATTACGATGGGAGAGTGACCTACGCGGTACCATGATCCCATAGGGACATCATATACACCTGACTTGTGGTTTCCTCCCGGATGATAGCTTGGCTCGGGTGCAAGTTGGTTTCATGATCGAATATGGGCACTCTGAGTATTTATGTGCGCGACATCTGTTGGCAAAATTCCAATCGCGCAACTCGGACCGCATTCAGCGGCTGTCTGTGGCAATGCAAAAGAAGGATGATGGATGTCAACCATTAGTTTTGACACTTTGGTACTGCGAGGATTAGTGGCGGGTCAGTAAGGGTTGTCTTGAGTTTCGAGGTTGGGGAAGGAGCCTGGTATGGTGCGGAGAGACCAAGGACGGTCGATCGAGTTGAGGAGAATTTACTGAGGGACGAGGCATCAAGGATGGACGATAATCGCGTTGTCTCTCTCACTCACGACGTGGAGGTCAGTGTCGTCGCGTCGGCTGGCTCGGGGATCCGTGCCCGAGCCCAACGTTGAATTTCCAAAGTCTCTCACGCGCCCGTCACCCGCTTCCCTCCAGGTCACCTTCAGATAGCAGCACGTCCTCAGATATGACGAGTGGTTCTGAAGAGACAAAGGTCCGTCAAAGTCGCGCGTACATTTTGAACGAAGTCGGGCACTAATGTGTTGGCATAGTAGCTTCCATCATGGGCCGAGATTTCCCGTCTATCTGACGAGGAACTCAGGAAAGTATTCGAGAGATCAATGCAGTTTCCCACCTACTCCCGGAACACAGTCGACGTTCGACGTATTGCCACGGATGTTGTCATGAGAGTTAGTTCTACACTGTACGACTCTGAGATCCTCACAATGGGTCTCGTTAGTCAGTCTTCGTCAATACGTGTCCCCGCCATTCGACGAGTTATTGAACGGAAACCTCGAGATTCTCCGGGAATCGTCATGGACTACATCCCGGGAGAGACACTTGGAAAGTGTTGGGCACGCCTCAGTTGGTGGCAGAGACTTCGTGTTACCTGGACCCTTCGCAGCTATGTCAGACAATTGCGGCGTATTCAGGTGCCGGATACACAGCGAACGTCAATGTTCCCTGGCCCTCTCGCAAGCGAGCCTCAGGAGTGCGCTGGTTGCATGTTCACTGAATTAGTATGTTCCCTTTGTTGACTAGACTCTATTTGCATATGAATATTGGATGTTTGAACAGGGTGCTGGCCCATTTGCCTCCTATGAGGAGCTCACAAGTGGTTTATGCACAAGCTTGACGTCAATCGCCGCATCAGGCAGTGGCCCCCACAACCAATACCATTTGATGATTCTCTGCCTCTGGTCCTGACCCATCTTGACATCCATCCGGACAATGTCATCCTTGATAATGACAATCGAGTGTGGTTGATCGATTGGGAGCTCGCAGGTTTCTACCCACAGTGGTTTGAATATGTAGGTATGGCTGACCGATGGGATATCCTTGGGCGGTGGGAGCGTCTGTTTAGGGGCTTTGTGGCTGGTTTTTATGGACGGCAGCTTCGGTTTATTGCAAGTATCGGATGGGCTCTGAGCAAGGGTTACATCTTGTGATGTGTTGTGTTCTGTCTTTCCACGTTGCTATGTTGCTGTGTACTGCATTCACTCTAATATTCATCTTCAGCCTCTCCCGGATTGGCACACCCTCTTTAATGAAACATCGCCCGAGAGCATATATAGAAGGATGTGTCGTGAGATCCAGTACTACATGCCCCACAAAATTAACCGTCCAGGGTGCCGGCCTCTGTCAATGTTTTTCTGACATTCTATTTTCAAATGTTCTACAGTAACACGGACCCTTCTGCTTCAATGTGTATTCGAGCTATACGCAAGCTTGACCGAATCCGATACACATTCATTTTTCTTGATGGGATGCAGGCCCGTACTCTTACGAGAAAGTCAGATTTTTGCATATCGGGGTTTGCCTGGCTTCATCAAGCCCCACCAGCCGGTCGCGCCGTGCCAGTTTCCCAGCCAGCTTCAATTCAAGTCTGCGCACTCGCATTTTCAGCAGAAATCGGTGAATCGACCTCTGAGACCGCCTCTTGTGAGCTATCGAATCATCTGGATTCTGGTCATTCTGTGGAGAAATTATGCGTCATTCTAAACGCAAATTGAAAGGTACATTTTAACTTGAGCTGGGCCATTGTTTCTCACTGATCCTTTCTATTTAGAAGGAGCAAAAAAGGAGCTGATGAGGAAGCTCTTTGATAAATCTCAAAACTTGACCAAGGCGGNACCCGAAGGGGTCTTGATCGAACCTTGAACCTTGAAGGGTAGGTATTTGTGATAGGATACTCGATTGATCCATTGCTTCGCATCGTTCGCAAAGTTAAACCTGAAGGGGTTGCGACATGATGGTGTAAGGGCATTGACTGTGATTGATTCTCATACCTCTTCCTTTGTTCCCGGCGATACTTAATTCTTGACAGCTAAGTCAATGAGACGGAAATATGCAGCTTCGGAGGTCTTCCAGAACGTGAAGAACACTCACTTTACAATAGGGGTAGCCAAAAAGATACATCACCCCTTCGAGCTCACTTCATTCGAGTTCGTGTCAATCAGAGTCATCAGGCTTTCATCGACATCCTTCAGAGTTACCACAGCATCGGGGCACGCAATATCAACAGAATTGGTCGCGTACCTAAAATATGTTTTTTCACCACCATCTCTCAAGTGAGCCTACTGATAGAGCAGAGCGTGAATCCGAGAGACTTCCGTGAGTTTTGATGGCCTTTCTTGTCTATGTTGATGCATTGATGGTAGATCCGTTGATCTCTTTGCTTTTCACAGTAGCTTATCACCACCCGGACACGTCCTACGCGCTCCAGCACGCTGAATCAGTACGATCTTTTGACCCGGCTTCTCTGAAGGCTTCCTTCCAGTAGCACAGACATACTCGGTATAACTATTGGCAGAAGAACGTCCTCGTGCGTTGAATAGTAAGCTAATTGGATGTTGTTACTTCTCGTCATAGAGGCCCACTTCGAATCCCACTCAATCTGTGTTACGGGAAACATTTTCTTTGCCATATTCCCGGACTTCTTTCACAGCATGCTCTCCCACGTCCCTCTTTTCGTTACCGCAACTTCCTTCGATCGAAATGACGACTTCGAAGCAAAGGGCACCCCTTCCTCATTATGTTCTGGCTATAAATATGCGCATGAACAAGGGACAAATGACGAGGACGCAAATCCACCTATTCAATATGCTTGGTAGCTCCTTTCTTCACCTCCTCATTATTTCTCTTCAGCTGGGCTTCGTCAGCACAGCCCCAGCAACAACTCAGATCGAATTAGATAGCCGCGGAACGTTTCATGGGACGTCTCATAGCACCGTAGACGAGTGCCGCCCCTCTGAGTCCCCGTATGCTCCGTGTTGTTTTCCCTTGACTGTCCAGGCTAATGAGAGGATATTACTACGGCAGGGCTGACCCTGCCTTCCGGCCTCCTGTAGTCAATGTCCCGGGTACGGTAACCCAAAATGCAACCTCGTATGGTCCCCAACACGTGTTCACACTCCCACAATCGGACGGAACCATTAGAGAGGCGATGCAACCACCTAAGGTCAAATTGGATAACGCAACGTTCGAAGGGATATCAACCATCTTCACGAATGATTTTTTCGGTATTCCATTTGCAAAACCCCCGTGCGCTCAATTACTCGTTGTTTTGCCTCAGGCTCATATGACGCTCTTCCTCCAGAACGGGTGACCTCCGCTTCCGTCTTCCTGTAGCCAACGACCCCTACACTGGATATGTGAAAGCGACACATCAAGGTTATGCATGCCCCCAACAGCAGCTCAAAGTTCCATTAGTTTTCGACCAAGGGCTTACAGATGCCGTCAATACTATATTAAACACTGCGTTTACAGTGGCCGTACCCTCATCCGAAGATTGTGAGTCTCCGCTTTCGTCATTGTTCAGGAACGACTGTTTCTAATCTGAACAGGTTTGACTCTAAACGTGGTAACTCCTAAAGGAATTAAGGCCGGCTCCAAGCTTCCTGTCGTAGTGGTAAGCGTTTCTTCACGCTTCATGATCACCCGAGTTGATGACAGGTTTATTGTGATAGTGGATCTTCGGAGGTCAATTTCTCCGAATCTCTGCTTTCGTTCTTATCCTAAATCCATTCTGATCAGGCGGCTTCGAAGTCGGTGGGACCAGCATGTACGAACAATCTCGCTATTTTTCTTCTTCTTCGCGCTCATTTATGATAGCTTTGATGGCAAGGTTATTGTCGAACGCTCGATTCGACGCAGAAAACCTATCATCTATGTCAGCATGAATTACAGGTGAGCGAGTTACACAGCGTCTTCTAGCTCCAATCTGAACTCCAGGTAGACTCACAGGTATATATCAATTTCTTTCTCTGGGGAGAGACTCACTCTTCATTAGCGTTTGGGTTCCTCCCGGGGCAAGAGGTCAAAGATGCGAGAGTTGGAAACCTCGGCCTCCACGATCGTGCGTACATCGCGCGCGTGTACTATGTCTGATTGAACGGGTATTATCCAGAACGTCAAGCGTTGCGATGGGTACAAAAGTATATCTCTGCCTTTGGCGGCGATCCTACAAAAGTCACAATGCACGTACAGCCTCATCCTAATATCTACCTTCCGAGTTATGACGTCGCTCACCTATGCCCGCAGCTGGGGAGAGTCTGCCGGCGCTATATCTGCTGCCCTCCACATGCTTGCAAATCAGGGTGACACAGAAGGCCTCTTTCGTGGGGCATTCATGGAATCTGGCGCTCCCATTCCTGTCGGGGATATAACTGACGGCCAAAAGTATTATGACGATCTCGTTTCCCGGACGGAGTGCACCGGCGCATCCGATACGTTACAATGTCTCCGTCAGGTTCCGTACGAGAAACTGAAGGAAGCAGTTGATGCATCTCCTAGCTTCTTTTCTTATCAGGTCTGTTGCTTGCGACTTTTGCGACCAACTTGGTACTCATTTCAATTTCATAGTCCCTCTCACTCGCTTGGCTTCCTCGAGCAGATGGTGTCTTCCTCCAGGAGGCCCCTCAACATCTTGTCCTGAAAGGACATGTGGCCAACATTCCATTTGTGACTGGGGTATGTATCCATCCCCTTTCAACAACTCCTTCCTCACTAAATTGGGCGGACCAGAACTGCGATGATGAAGGAACCTTCTTCGCATTATCGACTCTCAACATCACGTAAGCTACGGCCATATCTCTTCGCTCCCATAATCCCGATAGATCATCATTCTAGAAAATCCTCCGAGGTTAAGGACTACTTCTCAACATACTATATGCCTACGGCGTCAAGCGCAGATCTTGACGAGCTCCTGGAGTATTATCCCGAAAATATCATGAAGGGATCACCATTTGACACAGGAATTCTCCACGCTCTTACACCACAATACAAGCGCATTGCGGCCATATTAGGAGACCTTATTTTCCAAGGACCACGGAGATTCTTTGCGAAGGAAAGATCGGGGAAACAAAATACTTGGGTTTTCCGTAAATGACTTTTTACGCTTACTACGATCCCCGCTTCTGACACCGTTTTTTAAAATAGTAAGCAAGAGGATGAAACAATCACTAGACCTTGGCTCGGTGAGATAGCGAGCTTCGTGTGGTTTATTTTGCAAACAATTGATCATTTGTTTCAGTTCCACAGTTCAGATCTTATGAATATCTATGGCATGATGGGAGACATGTCGGATTATTTGGTCAATTTCGTCAACAATCTCGACCCCAACGGTGAGACCGGTATACCATGGCCAATGTACACCGCCGCATCGCCTCAAATGATGACCTTCCGGGATGACATCTTCCGTCCAGTTGCCATGTCCCTAGATACATACCGCGAGAAAGCAATGGGCTTTATTACAAACTTATCGCTTGCAAACCCTATTTGACCTTTCTCATGCACTTCTCTGTACTTCTGGTCGTCTGTGTGATATCATTATGTATTATACTTCCTGAGCGAACGGTTTGCGAAAAGAAGGCTTGTACCATAACGTTCGTCGCCCCAAATAAATCCCCCTCCTGATAATAGACGCTCAAAATGCATCCGCGCCTGATCGTCACGTCCCTTTCATCAACGCCGACTCTGAGATCTGAGTCTTGAGCACTGAGTCTTGGCTGGCTCGAAGGTGTTGTAAGTCGAGTTCTGAAGTGGTTTTCAGAAATGATGTGCAGAGGTTCGTACAAGTCAACCCACAATATGCCTTTCTGACATGTGTATTCAGGGTTTCTCATGACTCCAGGTGATTCGGAACAAGTCATTATGGTGAATCCATACTCAAGTTGACTGCGTATCTTACCGAATGCCAGCCACATTGAGACACTTCGACTGAATGCAAGAATGTACCCGAATCCTTGCCGCCCACAACTTGTAGCCGCCTTGTGTCATGCGTTTTTGGCATAGCGCACGAAGGAATGTGCCGAAACCTCTCTGTTCTGGTCTCGCAACTGGACCCAAGCTGTTATTATGGCCGTCTCTCAGGGTTTGGCTTTTGGTCTCGTGCTGGTCATCTTCTACTTGATATTTCGAGGAATTCGGCCCAGAGCCTCTTCGACGAAACCGCCTCTTCCTCCTGGCCCACCGCCAGATCCTATTATTGGTCACCTTCGGCGCATGATGCGGTTTGATGACGATGCAATGTTTCATGACTTGTATCGACAATATGGTCGGATTTCCTTTTCGTGGTTCCTCTACACCTTCGTTGATGCTGTTGTGTAGGTGATGTGGTCCTTTTACAGATGTTGGGGCGCAAGATAATACTCCTCAATAGCGAGAAGGCGGCAAGAGATCTTCTGGATAAACGGAGCTCTATCTATAGCGACCGTCCACATTTTCCTATTCACGAGATGCAAGTTCTATAGTCAGACATCAGATGGTTGCTAGAGGCTCAATGACGTGTCTAGGATCGGTTGGGAGGATATTCTGACATTCCTCCCATACGGGGAGCAATTTTTCAAGACTCGCAAACTTTTCCAAGAGCATCTTGCACCCAACAGTGTCCGGGTTTTCCAAGACCTTCAATTGCGTCAGGCAAGAGTTCTTTTGAGCAATCTGGCTCACTCTCCAGAGAGGTTTGAGAAGCATATCGGGAGGTACGTTGTTTCATTCGAGACAAAGAATTGGCCTTGGTTGATCAAAGCTGCCATATAGATTTGCAAGTGCCATCATCCTTGAGGTGGGATTCGGTCATCGGGTTGAATCTGACGACGACCCTTTCCTTGGATTAAGTGGGCGACTTGATGATGTGATCCTCGGTTTGGGAGGCGCAGGCGCGTCTATGATTGATTTCTTGCCATTTCGTAAGTTACTTGGGTCTTGCCCGCCGGTTCTCGACATGGAAGTTCCTTTCCAGTGAAATACCTCCCTTCGTGGTTACCTGGTGCCGATATACTTCGGCATTGTGAATGTAAGTTGGTCGTTTGAACACTGCATTGCCCTTTTGGACCCCCTCAATTGCAGGGTCCCAAAAAAGGACCGGGTTTCATGATATACATGGAATGCTCCTTTCGAAGAGCTCCAACGGAAAATGGCGTAGTCCTTGTCCGAACCATTGTCTTTCTGTATTGACTTCTTCCAGTCCATCGGAAATGTGGAGGTATCATTTGTATCGACTGCTTTAGAAAGACTCATAAGGGAAAACAACGATACAAGCGAAGAAATACGCCGACTTAAGGCTGCAGGGTTTCAGCTTTACGCAGGTATGTCTATTGTATCAGATAGATGGCATTGTTAGCTGAGATTTGTCGATTCGTGAGGTGGTGCGGAGACGGTATGTCAACTTTGGACACATAAGATAATACTCTCACTCTTAATCGATGACGGACCCAGACCTCGTCTGTTCTCGAAACATGCTTGTTATTGTACTTTTGTTAAATCCAAGAGTTCAAAAGAAGGCTCAAGCCGAGATTGACCGGGTCATTGGGGAAACGAGACTTCCCGACTTCGATGATCGTGAGGGACTACCATACACCAACTTTGTCCTGCAAGAAGTGATGAGGTTTGTCTAGTGCCATTTCCTGGCGATCCTGCTAATTGCGTCGTTCCAAAGGTGGCATCCAACAACCCCAACGGGAGGTAAGGACGATACAGCTACGACACCGCATCGGATTTATCTAGAGTTATTTTTTCAGGGATACCACATCGAGTGACGCGGGACGATATATATAACGGAATGCTTATTCCAGCCGGGTCATCCATCATTCTCAATACTCGGTACGTTCTCAAAAGGTCTCGGTTAATCGCTGCCTGTTCTGAGAGAGATCAAGATGTATGGCCAAAGATGATAAAGTCTATACATTACCTGAGGATTTCTACCCCGAGCGATATCTTCCGAAGCCAGAAGGCTACGGAGAGCCCTTTTTGGAGAGTACTTTCGGGTTCGGTCGCCGGTTCGTAGTTGTCCGACCTCATGTCTGGCTCTTCTAAGCATCTGTATAGCATATGTCCTGGGCGGCATTTGGCAGAGGCAAGTGTCTGGATTGCACTCGTCAATTTCCTTTCGGTGTTCGAGATATCGCCTGCACAAGACGAAAGAGGGAATGCCATCAATCCAGAAGTGAAATTTACTTTCGGGATCACCAGGTGTGTCAAGTTAATCGAGACATATGTTCGCCGTGCTGAACCGTTTGCTAGTCGACCCTGTCCTTTCAAGTGCAAAATCATCCCCAGATCACAGAGGTCCAGAGAACTTATCGAAAGTCTTTCATGACCACGATGAGGGTTGGCCACATTGCGTCATCCAGTAATGTCTGTAAGAGCATGTAACTTGCTTTCTTTCGAACCTTTCCTACAATGATCATCGATGGGAACCCTGAATAGATCCGTTCCATTCTCAAAGCCTCTCTGCTCGTAGTATTCGAATTCCCGCCTCAAAGGTCGGAATATAAACTGAACAGGTTCTATCACTTCCATCATCAAGGGAACATTACCCAATGTGTGACTTGTCAATCTGACGTGTTTGTCATGTTTCCGGAGAAAAGGGAGGCAACCCCCATTCGTCGAACGGATATCTACCATGGGATCCGTATATTTATATCCTGTTCCATCTCACCCCTTATTCTTCGTATGGTCGCTCTCTGATGGAATTATTATCGTCTCTACCGTTTTTCTCTTTCCTCTGCGCTTGCTTTTTACTTCATCGTTCATTCAGAAAGAAATACAAAGGTCCGCTCCCCCCGGGGCCCAAAGGTGACCCCCTCATCGGCCACCTTCGGTATTTCTTGAAACCAATTGATAACGCTACATACAACAATTGGCGGAAACAATATGGTCAGTGTGTTCAACCCTGCAACTGCCATGTTCTGAATCCTACTATTGCGTCAGGAGGAATTACCTATTTCAACATCCTCGGCAAGGATATCGTTTTCTTGAACACTGACAAGGCCGCAAGAGACCTCCTCGAGAAGAGAGGTTCCATATATAGCGATCGTCCCGACTTCAGAGCCTTTCAGATGTGGGTCAATCAACCGGGGTTTTCATGGTCCTTGAGGTAATCCAATTCACGATGGTGCTACAGGATAGGCTGGAAAGATCTTCTTCCTTTCACACATTCTGGTGGTACTTTCCATAAATCACGGAGGCTTTTCCAAGAAGCTCTGAGTAGAACCGGAGTCATCGTCTTTCAGGAGATACAGCTTCACCATGTGTCTACCATGTTGAAATCGCTCCTGTTATCCCCACACGACTTCATAGCGCACCTCAACCGGTGAGCGATGTCAAGTTTGATTCCGAGCCATAAATCTTGACTAACTCTTGAATGCCAAGGTTCACAAGTTCTGTTATGCTGGATATCGCCTATGGACATAAAGTTGAAAGTGACAATGACCCCTACTTAGGTTACATTGAGATGCTGGGTCGAGCCGTGGCCGGTGCTGGGGTTCCCGGAGTTTCTGCCGTGGATTTGTTCCCGTTCTGTAGGTATCGCGAGCCTGAGACCATCTATCGACTCACACTCATGTCCACTTCCAGTGCGGTACCTGCCTTCATGGTTTCCGTGGCCACCAGTAGTTCGACATTGTAACCGTTTGTGGCTTCCACTCTCGGCCATTCACACGGCGACTCCTAATACATGGTTGACGAGTGTTCATAGTTTTCAGGCCTGCCATTCAAGAATCAATTGATGCCCTATTCCAGGATGTTCTGAATCAAGTGGTCTGTACATTCCTCTCCAGTCCTGTATTTAGTCGGATTCGATTAGGGGCTATTCCTCAGAAACTGGGGGTCCACACGAAGTCCTTTCTCTCGAGAGCTCTTGAACCATTGCACAGGGACGGAAAACTTAAGGAAGACGAGGTTCATCGATTGAAAAATCTCGCCTATACGTTTTATGCAGGTAAGTCACCTCATGTTTTTTAGTCTATTTACATCACATACGAAACATATAAACAGCGGGAGGAGATACCGTTTGTACCACTTCCGTCGTAACCATAGCACACCTAAACTATTTGACACCAGACAACTGCATCGCTCGAGACGTGCCTTCTTGCCTTGTTGGTCTTCCCGCATGTTCAAAGAAAAGCGTACGAGGAGATTGTTGAGGTCCTGGGGACGGAGAGGATACCAAGTTTCGCGGATCGCGAACGGCTACCCTATCTGCAATGTGTCGTCCAGGAAGCGATCAGGTTTGTTCCACGCAAATTCCTTGCATTTTATGGAACCTGATGGCTGAGAAACACACGGCGCGGCTCACCGGCATGCCGCCCTCCTACGTAGATGGAACCCTGTACTCCCATTAGGTATGTGGTTCTTGTCTCAATCTCTGATAACGTTTTAACTGAATATGTAGGTGTCCCACATCGAGTCGTTGAAGACGATATGTACAACGGGATCTTCATACCCAAAGGGGCAACTATGATAGCGAACTTGCGGCAAGTGTCTTATAGCAACTTACAAGTATTCAGCAAAAATGAATATCTGATACGTGTTTGACAGGTGTATGACCATGGATCCGAGTGTTTATCGAAACCCACAAGAATTCTGCCCTGAACGGTTCTTACCTCAACCTGTCGGCTACGGCGAGCCATATCCAACTATCGCGTTCGGATTTGGAAGACGGTATGGAGTGAATTATCCATCCTAGCGACCCCAAATGATAATAATATGATAGGGGTTGCCCAGGAGTGCACCTCGCCGAGGCTAACATATGGATTGTTGTGGCTACTTTGGTCGCTTGCTTTGAAGTCCTGCCGTGCAAGGACGAGGATGGCAACGCAGTCTTTCCGGTTCCGGAGTTCCAAAGTGCGCTCTCAAGGTAGGTTCGCATCATTATCTGGCACTCTGTTTCTCTGAGACGACTTCGATCGGGCCAGCCGACCCAAACCATTCGAGTGCATCATTGGTCCGAGATCACCGAATATGCAGGCGCTTATTGATACCCTTTGATTATGGAGGTGCAACGATGGAGTGGTGGCAGCAGGGGGAGGTCACTTGATTCGTTTGTGTGCCTTCGATCTCGCTGCAGTATGTACGAACACGATGCCGGGAATCTCTTGGGTCCCACAGAAATCGAAGTCGAAGGTATCGGTGCCCTGCGAAATTTCGTTGACGGCCCGACGCCACAAAGTCTCCATCCAAATTTGGTATATGGTCCTTTTTCGGTCTAAGTGGCTAGGCCCATCTTAAAAATTGGCCTCAATACCAGTACCTTCATTTCTCCCCGATATGCGACAGCCGACTGATCAATTGCACGATTGCATAAATTAACGGGGATTTCTACCGCGCGAGGGAGCGGAGAGTAGAGGTTTTCGGTACTGTACCTGTTACTGTCGAGAAGGGGCGAAATTTAGATCAGAAGGGGTCAGGCAAATGCCAGCCGAGTCTCTTGGTGGAGCATTGAGTGAATTGGCTGCAATTTCGACAAACAGTAGACACATTGAACGGCTCTTGTCCAATGGTTGGGTCCATGATGATTTGCAATGGAAAGGCCCAAAGGAAGGAATAGATGTCGGTGATACGTGGTCAGGGCACTCGCGATCTAAAAAAAAAAGAACAATGGGGTATTCAATACTCAAGGATCATATCCGCCCATCCTGATCAAACTTCTACCAATCAGGGGAGATGATGATGGCCATCGGTGGAAAGAAGCCAGCGGGCGCACTTGCTCTTTCAACTGGGGATTGGATCAGGGACTTGTCACTGGATAAAATGTACAGACCGGTCCTGCTTGGTGGCGTTGAAGAAGAGTAATGGCCTTCTGAGGCACGAGGTACTGATGGGTCCGGAAACGTACTGGAAATGTCCATCAAGAGAGCGCCCATCCCCTGTAAATCAAGTACTTACTGTACTGTATTGTCCTTCGGCAATGCACTCATTCAAATTGTCTGCGCAATGCGCTGGTCCTGGAACACCGCCGGACCTGCCACCACAGGCGATCCTGTAATTGCATCCTCGAACCCTTCTGCTTGACACCTCCGTGGCAGCGGTAAATGGGAAGTACTCGAACTGAACATATCCGCACCAGCTGGCCTCGGCTGGCATAGGAGCTCATTGGTCTAGATGCAATATAATATTAACCAGTGGAGCTCAGCTCGTAGACAGATTGCACGAAAATAAGGGAAAACTCACGCTGACTTGAAGCCGCACCATATCTAGATATCGTGATGGAATTAATCGACGTTTGGTAGCGTGTGCGCTGACAGAGTGACATCCATGATGCATGCAATGGTCCCAAATTTAGCATGAGTACGATAGGTCCCTACCGAGATATGAAATCTGCTTAATTGAAGAAGTGATTTGGAGAAAGAGAGCGGGATGATGATGGTTCAAGAAATGCTGCCTAACTAGAACGTTTTCCAATGCTTTGTGATCATTATCAATGGACTTCAACAAGATTTGCCAACGTGCCAGGGGTACAGCCAGTACGGGACCGTCGGTAGATGCGGATGGTTTCCGAGCGTTACTTGAATCACGCGAGTCCGATTGGCTGGGTTCCGAGATTTGTGACGCAAGTTGAGTGACATGCGTTACCTTGCTAAAGTTTCTTGTCACACCAGTTCCTGTTCTGAATACTGACTTTCCTCGTCTTCCAAACCAGACAAGGCTGCCCAAACGTCCTCACAAACGACCCACGGTATGACCCAGGATAAGTAATACTAATGCTACCATCTTCTCGGGCTTGTTTGCCCTTAGATACCACTTCTGTACACGGTACAATGAAACAACATGTCTGATCGCGTCATGCTGCGTCTGGTTCATCGGTATGCACGAAATACAGATGGCTATTGATGTGAATTTCTCCTGAAAGAGCGCATCGTCTGCGTACTTTTACGGCGAAAATACGAGGTTTCGACATATTCTTCTCCAGTACTCCCTCGAGATTAGCGGTCTGGAGCATTCATTGGACGCTGGCGATGCTCCACAAATTTCGAGCATGTCTCGTAAAGCGGACATTTGCCGACTCCGACACTATTTTTGCTCCATTCCTGTAGGGCACTGTCCCTGACTAGGCCCTATCCTTACGTTTGGTTTTTGTTTTCCGATTTTGTGTTGAGTGACTTCCGTCTTTCTTCATGTCTCGTTAACATTATTACGGTAGCAGGAATCGAGTAGGGGACACCGTTTACTATAAAAACAGTCCATGTATCTCGTCTCTACAATCTCCAGCACAAAAGCTACAACCGCGTTTCTGTCTACTCTCGATTAACACTCGCAATGTCCACTCCAGTTGTTCCTTCTGACCCTCCTCGTCCCCCGCACACCATAGAGCGTCCTATCCCTTCCGAGCCCAATCCTTCTCATGTCGTGAACGGCCCTCCCAATGGCTCGTCCAATGGTGCCTCCAACGGCGTCGCCAACGGAGATGCTCCGTCTACACCACAGTGGTTCTCTAGGGCTTGCGCTGACGTACAAGCCTCTCTGACCAAAGAAGTTCACTCTACCAATAGCGACAAGGCCCTCTTTGCGGTTTATCAGAAAGCAAGCCTCCTCTGGGACGTAGGACAGGTAGGTTTTGCGTCTCCATGTTCTTTCGGAGTCGCCCACTGACATTGATTTCTTAGGAAATCCGTTACTCTTTCCTGAAGGGAGATTACCAGGGGAACCAGATTCAGCAGGCTAAAGTCAGTTCCGTGCTTCCTGAATGGGAACGCTACGCAAATATCAAGTTTGTCCTCGTCGAGGATAAGGGTGATATCCGAGTTACTTTCAATGGCAACGATGGCTCTTGGTCCTACACTGGTACCAGGTCTTTGGAGATCGACTACGAAAAGGCTACAATGAACTTGGGTTGGATCGGCAAGGCGAAAGATAAGCTGACTGCGGAGGAGAGGGGTACCATCCTTCACGAATTTGGTCACGCGTTGGGTCTTCTTCACGAGCATCAGTCTCCTTCGAGAGAGGCCGAACTGGCGCTCAACGAAAACGGTTAGTGTCTCTGTTTCTGGTGTCAGTCTCTTGGGCTAATTAATTCCGTCGAACAGCTGTCTATGAATTCTACACCAAATCTCAGGGTTGGTCTCGGGACCTCGTCAAGTCCCAGATCATTGATACCTACAACACTCGTGATCTCAGCAACTATTCTGAGCTTGACACCAAGTCCATCATGATGTATGTCAGGATTTACTTCAATCCTTTTCGTTTCTGACATTTTGCGCATCTCAGGTACTTCATGCCCGCTGAGATGAACAAGCTCGGAAAGGAAATCCCTCCTAACAACAAACTCTCTGACCTTGACATCGCGTATACCATCTTGAACTATCCCCCTGCCAACCTCAAAGGATCCGATCCTCAGGTAGGGGACTGGTCCCTCAGCCGTGCCCTCAAAGTGGCGGGTGTTTCCCCTGTCTCAAGGGCTGAAATCCTCAAAACGGAGGATCCTGAGGATATCCGTGCCTTATTTTCCAAGTGGAACGCGCATATGACAGCCAATCGTGACCTTGGAGCCAAGAGGACCGTCAGCATCCCTGGCACTCTCACTCCAGCACATGATATCAATAACCCCACCCCTTCGAAGGAAGAGGCCATCCAGGCCACCAGTGGTAACTTCCTCGACGAGATCGCCAAGTCGTTTAGGAAATTCTTCGCTCCCGGAGGCGGGCAATTCCTCACTGTCCAATTTCCCGGACGTTTCCTTCAGATGAGCCAGTACTCCTGGGATACGTCCTCTGCTGGCATTTATGGTCAGTTTATCAAGCCTACCGTGGTCAACGAAAGCGAGTTCAGGCTCGTCGACCAGCTTTATGACCCTGCTGGTGTCGTCTCCGCTCCCAACGGCCAGTCGCTTTCCCAGATCTACGAGCAGCTCTTGAACAACCTTGTTCCCAAGAGCTCGAGTAGTAAGGCCCTCGCAGAACAACAACGGAAGCTCAGGA
Source organism: Meripilus lineatus (assembly GCA_027627245.1). Taxonomy (NCBI): domain Eukaryota; kingdom Fungi; phylum Basidiomycota; class Agaricomycetes; order Polyporales; family Meripilaceae; genus Meripilus; species Meripilus lineatus. Next base: position 125,601 of record JANAWD010000009.1, on the reverse strand, counting down.
GGTGGCTACTCGGAGATGCTAAGGTATCGGGTTGGGTTGAGGAGCTGATCGCGAACCAGTACAAGAAGCAGAAGTCCACGATCTCGGGACCTTCTCGAGGTCTCCGATTACCATCCTCTGATCGCGAAATCGACCTACCCGAGGGCGCTGCCGCCTATCCACAACCCTCCTTCACCGTGCACAAGCGGCTCAACAACGATAACAAGACCGTCAATCGATTGGAGCTCAGCAATGCTCTTATGAAGGATTACTTGGAGGCGAAGCAAGCTTGGGAGCTTGAGAGGGATAGGTTGACGAGGGAGGCGTTGAAGATGAAGATCGGGACTGACGAGTCTCGGACGGCGTTGAACGATCTTACCAGGACACTCTCCCACATCACCGCGATACACGAGGCCGAACTCGCTGCCAAGTACACGGATGCCGTAGTCCGTGGTTACTCTCACGAGGTCAGCGAATACGTTGGCTACCTCGATCTGAAGAGCTCTGCCGAGATCCTCCAAGAAGCGAAGACTGCCCTTCGGGAGTCTCAAGCAAGCTCTATGGATGGTAGTCTCAAGGTGTACCCCGTCCAGATGAGCCCCATCGATTGGTTCGAGGGCCTTTCGACTTCGTTCACCATCGAGGATCTCACCCAGAACCCCGAGCTCATAGAAAACCAGATCAGAGCTAAATCCCAATTGATCGATACTCTTAACAGCCAACTCGTCGCTCTCCAACACGGTACCAGTGGGGACGTCGACAAACTCCTCAAAGAGGTCGAGTCTGCACGAGGCGAATTCGATGCTTCCCAGGCGAACCTTGCGAAGCAGTACAGCGCGAGCACCCTTGCTATGGCCCGAACCTGTTACAACGCCGTTGGCAAACTCAACTCCCTCCAGCTCAAGGCGGTCATGAAGCAACAAGGGATGCTCGACGATGCTATCAACGCGCTCTCAGTAGAGCTCGAGAAGGTCGAAACAAGCCAGACGAAGTTGAACAACGCTACCCGTGCCTATTCCACTGTCGCCGCCAACCTCGCTTTCGCCAAGGCCAGTGACACACGCCAACAGCAGGAGCAGATCCGGATGAAGATCGAGTCTACCTCTCGGGAGATTCGTGAACTCACCGCTCGTTACCAGATCCTGAACCCGGGTTTGGAGGAGAGACGCCCCGAAGCCAAAGATAACACTTCGATCAACCAGTTTAGTCTCTTCCCAGAGAACAAGTCCGAGACTGCTGGAGGTAGCCGCTGGCAAGACTTCCAATTCCGTCACTCCGTTTCGAGCGACTATTCCCAGCACTCCGATTCCACCACCAATCGCACCTCATCCAAGATGTGCAACCTCTGGTTCACGTCCTCCAGTTCCAGCTCCTCGTCGACCTCTTCTACCTCCTCAACCATTTCCGGTCAGAGCGAACACGAGGTTGTCATCGGCTTCAGGGCCACTTTGGTCACTGTAGATCGTGCAGGATGGTTCCGTCCCCAATTCTTCTCTCAATCAGGTGCCTACTACCATGTCAACTCTGGTATTAGTTGGAACAAGTGGCCTGCCGGTATCGACAACGAAGAAGAGCTCAAGGCGAAAGATGCCCTCAAGAATCTGAAGGGGCTTTTGCCATCATTCCCAGTGGGCTTCATCGTCTGCAAGGTTCGTGGAACTGTCAGAAACCCCAGTTTGTTTGTCTCATATGCACTTTCTAGGATATTACGATCAAAATCAAGAATAGCTCTAGCAGCGCCTCGACATCCAAATCCAACCTCCAAGAACATGCAAGTTCCTCTCGCGGTATCCTTTGCTTCTCCTATGAGTCGACCTCAAGCAACCACAGCCAAAATGAAAACTCCAGCTCTGTGTTCAACTGTTCTGACGGATGCGTCATTCGAATTCCTGGGCCTCAGGTACAGTTGTAACGCCCCTGTTCAAGATGCAATCTCACTCACTCGTCATTCTACTCGTAGATCCTTGGATACATTCAGCAACTCACGAAGAGTGACGCATCTGAGGATATGCCCGCATCTCTTCCGAAGGACTTCTTCGTCTTCCCTGATGAGGAAGAGGCGGACGACAAGGAGAGGAAACCTCAACACGGTGTCCGTAGCGGGGAGAGTGGGGGTCAACCGGCCAAACCGGAACTGCTCGGCGACAAGATCAACGAGGTCTTGAGAAATCTCAACGTCTCTGAGGAAATCAGGGACAAGGTACACCAAGCAATGGCTCACGAGATCGGAATTATCTCCAAGGATGAGGCTGATAAGGTCACTTCTGCTTGATCTATAGATCGTAGTACGACTAGCCTCTCGTCTTCATTCTGGCAACGGTTTTTGCTTCTTTCGTCAATCCACCTCTCCCTCCCGAGTACCTCTAATCGCTGCTACACATAGATTTCTCACTCTTGTCTGTACAAAATTATCTCGCCGGGCTATTTATGCGGAAATTCCTCCTCTTTCGATGGCACAATCTATATTGGTCTTCGGACTTCAACCCATTTTCGCTTTGGCTTCTGCGGGTGGGATCGTTGACCTGTCGGGAAGTGTCACTGCTAACTGGTCGATCTTCTTGAATTGCCAAGGGAAACGCGCGGGGTACAGGAAGGGTCTGAGGTCAAACCCTATAAGGGCGTCAGTAACACTATCAAAATCAAAGTTGCAACGATCAACAACATACGGTTATCATCTGGACTGTATTGTTCCTAGAAGAACCTATTAAATTGACGTCTAACTGGGCGTCGTGATGAGACTCACTGCATGGTATGACGGCGTCAATGTTGTCATTTTGTGTCTGTTCCTTGCGTATTCGAAGAAGAAATGTTTGACTTTCTCGGCAATCTACATGAGAGAACCACGTCAATGACGCTCGTGTTCAAGGGGTGGTATAGATACCTGAATTGGGGATAAGAAAGAGCCCCATTCATGGACGAGCTTTGTAAACATGCTGTAGGGTCCGCATTTGTCGACCTTCCTGAGCCTGCCGAAAACCGAGAGTTCATCGTATGTCATGCCCATGTCCGCCTAAAGAAGAGTAAGATGCTTGATACAATAGTAAAAGGAATGACATACCTCATCTGCTTGGACGTAGGTTTCCGTGATGGGCTCCAACTCTGCAGTAGGTACCGCATCAAGGAAGCTGCGTGCTCAGGATCAGAGGCATCGACAATGTGATAAAGCAGAGAGCGTACTTCGTGAGGATCGGAAGTTCAAAGTTGTCACGAGCATATGCGATAAATTTCTTCAGATCGGTTTTGCTTATCCCACCGATGGGATTGATGTCAGCTGTAAATCACAGGGTCAGTGGGAGATGTTCCGAGAAATTGATCGACTCACCAGATGAACAGTCATATTTTGTCAGATACCCTCGCAAACTGAGACGGTCAGGGTCAGCGGTGTTAGTATTACTCAACGAAAACATTATACCTTTCATCGACGTTGGCGCTTCCCAGGACAAGGAGACCACCTTGTCTACCTCTCACCCAGGGGAGAAGTTGCGCAAAGAGGTATGCAAGCACCATTCGAAGTCTTGCCTGATGGACGTTTCAGTTTCATTTTGACGAAATCAGACTGACCGAAGGCACATATTATCGCACCTGAATATTCTGAAGGGCAAGATTTTCGGCGTTGGACCCTCCATGAGCTCTAAATTGTGGTTTCACTCCAGTCACGAGGGAGAACAAGCTTCGTATTGCCGTGACAAGAGTGTCCATGTTTAGATCGGTATGGTAGCTGTACATACGAGACCAAATTTGATGAGTGCATGTTGCGGAGTTCCACACATCCTTACCTCCCGATAGCTTCTGCCAATTCTTTGGCCCGTTGTCTTGTTTCCGCGCTCGAATTCTCAGTCCCCATATAACACGTATGGAATACTCGATTTGCAAACTCCCGTGGATCTATTGGTGAGTATGAGGAGCTTTCGGGTTCCCCAGCAATGCGTCGAGCGTCGGAAATAACGGCGTTATCTATCATTGATGGTCATCGGTAACCGTGCTTTCATAGGTGCGAAGGGACTCACCGCCACGCTTTGCTGCCTCAGAGACCAGTCGGCACATTGAATGAACAATTACCGCAGTAGCACAGCTATCGATACCTCCACTCAAGGGTAAGAAGTACCCTTGGGTTCTCGAGCGTCGGAGGTAATCCCAAAGCCAGGAGGCAGGACCAAGTCTATCAGGAGATGGGATAAGGGTTAATATCAAGGGCCTGCGAATCGGTGACCTACGCAATTTCTTCCTCGGGCCTATGGTAGCGAACAGTATGCTCGGTCAACAATAGTTCTTCGAAACCCATTATACTATCAGTCCCTTCCTTTGAAAGGGAAAAATCTACTTCAATCCGTTGGTATCTTTGGGCACCGGCCGCCTGCATGCTTCGGCTACTGGTCGACCTATGAGAACGAACGTCCTCGAGATCAACAGTAGCTGTGACAACCTCGACGTCTTGAAGAGAGAACTGTGAGCCTTGTGCGATAATCTTCCCGTTGACTGCGATCATCGCGCATCCATCGTAATAAAGTCGGTCCCCGTCACAGCCTTGCTGATTAGCATAGAGATATATTCCTCCCAGCTAAATGCTTGCATTCAGCCATAAGACGAGAATCACGAGAATATTTCCTCGCCTTCAGCGTTGCTTCTTTGATTAACTCGACCCGAGTATACAGTTTGCGTAACTCATGATGGCTCCCACTTGAGTTCGTAAAAATCTCTACTCCATCCAATCCCATCAAGATGTGAGGACTGAAATGCGCGATGCAATAATTAGCGTGTTTCGTAATAAATCCTTCCGAACGTACCTTGCCGGAGTGAAGAGCTCTTCACAGAGTTCAACACCTATACACGTGTCGACTGTGCTCACAACGGCATCTCCAAATGGAACTTTAGCCTAGTAACATATATCGCTCCAGTTCGACACGTTACTTATGAGCGATCGACGTACTTGGCCGGTCACAGCTTGAATTATACGTGGAAGATAATGATCCTCAACCCCGCGATGCTTCATCCATGGTGTGAAGTACCTCAACTCCCTGTAGTTACCATTATTCGCCATCCACATCTTGGGACGGATCATTAAGATCTGCTTGTTGTATATAATCACCCTGCAATTGTAGATCACGTTCTTGTGCATAACGGGCCTTAAGAAGAGTTCATAAAGACCGGAGTTTTGAGTAGAGATTTGCACGAACATTCCTATATCACACAAAATCCCAGTCGTATCCTCCGAACTCAGGATCTTCGCAAGGACCTCCCAGGAGTGGAGACATGTGTCCCCTGGAACCAAATTTGAGCGAGATTTCATCATAGCCTGATAAGACACCCACCTTCGAGGAAGTGATCCAAGCACCCATAGCCACTGAAAGAACCATGAGAGCTTGCTGGAACAATGAGGACGATTTCAATCCTACGTTATCTCAAGCTCCGGTCCCACTCTCAAGGTTGCTCCACGTTTCTTTGCAATCCGAATGCTTTCGAGAATTCTCTCGAGATTTCCCTACGAACTATCAGATGGCGGATAGACGTCTCAGTCGCAGATTAGTGGCTCACCTCAAAGTCCAGAGCCCATTGGTTCAGAGAACTGCGAAAAGGCGGATGTTGGTTCAGAGTTATCGGCAGCCCCTTTTGAAACGTACCAACTGTAACGCGTCAGTCAGCAGCCTCGTATATTTTTGAGATATCTCACGTCGCAACAGTGATGAGATGCCCCATGGATTGTTGTGCTCCTCTCCAGAGATAATTTGCGACCCAGTGAGTTCGTGGGGCAAGTGGTCAAACCGAGTCAATCAAGCCCGATGTGGGGTTTGGCGCCAATCTAATCAATGGCGGGAGATCCAGATAGCGGAGTTCCGAATCTTTAAGCGCTCATTTCTGCTAAGGGGCAGGTTTCGATGCAGTAAATTCATTCCAGGATGAGGACATCGAGACGTGAGTTGACATAGGAAAAAGTAAATTCATCTAAGGTGCTGCAGGTCGTTCCGAAAGCATGAGGTCATTATACTGCTACAAGATAAGGAAACTAAAAGAATGCGGCAAAGAGGATTGAAACAACAACAATTTCTATGGTGTGTTGGTATACGACGGAGGACCTACGGAAAATAAGTAAGCAATTTGATAAGATGAGATACAATCTGCGTGCAATAAAAATACACACCAGGTGATCTACTAGAATTTTGTAATGCAGCCAACAGTACAGCCTTTTCGTCATCTGCAAGGTTATCGACAAGGCGAACAAGACCGCTGACGGTGGCCTTACGATCCTCGTGCGCGAGGGCAATCATACTACGCATAAGATGATCGGCCTTGAGTTGCGCGACGGTCGGTTTGAGGTCGAGAGCCTCAAGAGTCTCCGCCACGACGCGTCGCTCTGTGGTAGAATCAATCGACGTCAAGGATTGCAACAAACGCTCCCGGTATTCATAGGTTGACTCGGGACTGGCAACTTCGAGCTGAGCAATAGCGGATGACCAGGCCACCTTGGCACGGACGGCCCAGTAGAAGCGACGACGAGCATCTTTCCATTCCATTGCCTTCGCGCATCCCTTGGCTTCCATACGACCAACACGACTATATGTCCGTCAGTAAACAAAACTATTCAAAAAACGCAACGCAACTCACTCGTGTAGATCGGCATAAAGTAAAGCAACTTGCTTGTATGTGGGGTGTAGCAGTTGCTCCCTCTTATCCAACTCTTCGACCGCTTGAGCCCGTTGGTCTACTGTAGCAGAGGCGTCGGTGCTGGTCTTCTTCAATGAGGCGTAAGATGCATCCAATCTTTCCATGAGCCTCAATATCTTATCGCGTCGCATCTTGATCTCCACCACACCCTCGGGCTCCAGAACTCCAGCCCGAGAATCAACGTCTGCGAACATCTCCATTTGTTGCGAGTTAATCGAAGGATCCAGGACGACCCAGGCTCCACCACGAAGTTCACCATTCGGCACGATGTAGACGAAGACGGGTTGCTTGTAGGTAGAAAGACCGTCAACGATCTTCGATCCTTGCTTAAGGATCTCGTCGTACATATCCTGTTGGCCACCAGAGAAGCCACGCCAGTTGGCGAAGATGATCAGAGGAAGTCCTTCGCGATTGAAGTCAAAGATGGCTTGGGCCGTCTTGTACGCAGAGTTAGGATACCACACTTGACCAGCTTCCATGATACGCTGCTCGAAAGAGGTGGGGTTGGCAGGGTCAGCAGGGACAATTCTCTCGATGGTACGCGTTTCAACTGCGATTGCACCCATCGGGATACCACCGAGGCGCGCGCGGCCAACGACGACAGTCTGAGCCCAACCACTAAGGGTCTCTTGGAACGTTCCTTTATCGAAGAACCCAGAGAGCCACTCCGACGTCGCCTCGTCAACCTTGCCTTCGAGGAACCATCGAGGATCATAGGGACCCTTCGGTGGATAGTAGCCGATATCACGATCCCAGGAGTCGGAGGTCTCAAGAACAGGGAGGGGGCTTCCTTTGACTTCTGGAACGTACGCGAGCCACTGGAGGATATGTTGTGCACCCTCGAGATCGCTTGCGGCAGTCAGATGAGACACACCGTTCTTGTACATGATCTGAGTGCCTCCGAGCTGCAAGTTAGAGGTATAAACCTCCCGACCAAGAACCTTGTTAAGGGCCTGAGCACCAGTCAGGATAATCGGTTGGCCCTCGACCTGTACAGCACGTTCACCAAGACGAACGAGATAGGCTCCAATACCGACAGATCGGGCAGTGACCAAGGTGATGGTGAAGATGTCATTGTATGCTCGGGAGGTCTCTCCAGCGATCAACCCGGATCCCTTCAAACTCTCGACACCGAGACCATCTTGCAAGCCGATGAGATCAGTGATCTTGTGGCGACGTTCTCCATTATCCTCAATCTCTACTGTGCGGATCGCCTCAGCAGCCTTGTCTTGGATCTTGAGGAAATTCTCGTGGGTGAGATAGAGGTATTCGATACCTTTCTCAGGGTTCTGAGGATCGCTCCATGCGCAGGAAAACATGTTCATGACTTCCTCGGCAAGACCGATACGAGCGCCTGAATTGGCCGAGAGGTAGATTCGGGGGAGACCCTGCTCACGAGCATACTGAGAGGCAAGGCAGAAGAATTGATCCTCCAGCGGACCAAAGGAGCCAATCTTGTATGTGATGTCGTTAGCTATGACGACAGCAGACGACCTTGGGGATACTCTGGCGTCCTGAGCGTGAAAACCCAGCCAACCATTCCGAAGGTGTTATTTCCAGGAGCGCGGTCGACCTCCTGAAGTTGGTCATGTTCATCAAGAATGAGTTCTCGGGACTCAAGAACCTTCTTGGGGACGGACAATGAGGGAGATAGTGTGCGGGCCTTGACCCACGTATTGCTGAGGGCCTTGGAGAACAACTCGGGGAAGTCATAAACATAGGTTGTACCGATGAGATGAGCCTGGTAACGCTTGGGTTGTAGCGACTCTTTGGTAGGGTAGGGTTGATGGACGGGTTGTAAATGGAGGGGTCCCTTCTCTCCAATGGACTTAAGAATGGTCGTGCCCTTGTCGGTGGTGATCTCTTGGTACCCATGGTAGTTGACAATGAATCCAGATACGTTCTCGATGACGCATCGGATGGGGGTGATGTTACCCTCACTGTCTTCGAGGACAATTCGAATCTCGGAGCCTGTGACGTGTAGACGCCAGAGGCGCTTGCCATGACGCTCGATGAAACCGGAAATGGCCTCGAGCACATCTTCGTAGGTAACAGGGAGATTATAGATAAAGTTCATGAAGATGTGATTAACGTCCGCGTTCCTCTGTTTGGCGCTGACAAGCTCAAGGGCATCGAGGATATTGGTGACAAGACGGTCCGTTTCGGAGATGAGGTATTGAGCAGTGTTGATATTGCCGCGAATACGACCAGGTCGAACAAGAGCTCGAATGAAGAACCGACTATCAAGCTGGTTCTCTCGGGCGACACCGTGATAGATGTGGAGCTGCTTGCTCTCCGTGAACAGCGGGGTGAGATGGTAGTTTGACAGACGTCCGAGCTCGAGTTGGAAAGCGAGGGCGGGTTCGATGTGACGAATAGCCGACTCTTCTCCCCAGACCCCATCGGTGCCACGAAGAGTGAAGTATTGAGGGTAGAGTCCAGGGCGGCATATCAAAACTGATACACGACGAACACCTCGCTTCGACAGGATAGAGTTGCGACTGTTGACCAATTCAATGATTCGTTCGTACCAGCCGTCATCCGTGGTATCGTCTGCCTTATCGAAGATGCGCAAAGCCAGATTAAGAACGTTGGGAGGCTGATTGTTGCCAAAGCGCTGACGGTACTCCACTGGCTCGAAAGCAGGTAGCATGTTAGCCACTTTATCGAACCCTCGAGAGAGGGAGGCGAAATCAGGGAAGGATGCGAGGGCACCGTGACGAAGGGGTTGCTTCTGGTATCGATCGAGCATGAATGTGAGGTCGCTCACGGATGCTTGCCTGCGCGCACTGAAACTGTTCGGAAATCATGAGCACCGTCCCGCTAGTGTCTTAGGAAAGAAAAGACTCACTCGGCGTTGGAAATCTGCGGAGTCGCAGGGGGAGAATGGGATTGACCGAGATTGAACCTCCAGGTCACTACGTGTGGGGCATCGCCATCGTCGAGGCCGTCACCCTCTTCGTAGTCTAGTGCAAGTAGAGAGTAGGCCTTGTACGCTCGCCGTACATATACCTCAAAGGAGGCTAAATCCTTGCATTCAGTCAAACCGCAAAAAGGAGGACGAAATATGTGTTTCACCAAGTATAATCCATGGATCATTGTGGTTGAAGAATGTCGGCAACACGTCGTAGACGGTATACCTTGAGTCGATAAGCTCCCGAAGAGTGTCAAGAGAGGGTGTCCTAGAGTGAAAACGTCAACAACATTGACGGAGGAATAGAGAACCAGTCCCACTTTGCGCCAATACCCTGTTCGCCGTAGTAGCTGGTGTTTACGGAAGCCTTCAAAACTCCCTCCATTTGACCCTTGCGCTCATCATACGAAGGCATCTGACACGCGATGAGAACCTCACGAGCCTTCAATGACACCTGAGTGGATGATCTATGTCATAATACGTGAATCCAAACCGTCATTCAGAATTGGAAGTAGCACGCACCGAGCCTCGAGGGAAGCAAGACCCTGCAAAACCTGATACAACTTGCTATCGGGATTCGACACAGTCAAACCACTCTGCTTGACATGCTCCAAGATCGTCATCACCAACTTGCCCTTTCGATGTGCCATAATATGGCTCAAGACCAACCCAACGACGTTATCAAGGTTATCCTTGTTTTGCTCTCGCAGCGTAAGAACTTTTGCCTCGATACTTCCACCAAATAGCTTCTCCGTGTCGACGTATCGTCCCAACAACCCCGCGATCGTGTCAATCTCGTGAGCCTTCAGCCCATTCTGGTATTGCTCAACAACATCAAAGAGCGATTGGAGTTGATTGCGGAACATGGTACGGTCTTGAGCGCGAATGTTGTCTTGCATAAAGTGATCCAAGGCTTTCTTGATTCTCAAAGCGGGGAACTCGGCATTTTCTCCCTTCGCTTTCGCACTATCGATTGCGGCGCGAATAGTATCCTCGAGCTTGGCGGGCATGCGACCAGACAGAGTGGAAAGCGTGGCGGAAGCCTGGGAGAAGGGCAGCTCCGGCTGGTTCAACACGACAAGAAGTTCCTTTAGTGTCGACGCCATGACCGCCTGGTTGTCGAACCCATCCAAAATATCGTTGAGAATACTGAGGAAATAGTTCATCCTCTGATGGGGTTTGTTGCCAGTCACATTGGGATTACCCATCGCAGGAAGAAGGCCCTCGAAAGGCTTTGCGTGTTTCACGCGTGCAGGGTCGTCAAGGGTGAGGATACCGAGGATGTCTCCAGGCTCCAAGCTAACGCCGGGCTGCTTTACGAATTGAACAATACCGTCCTCGGAAGCGACAAGTGGCATATACATCTTCATAACCTATGTCGCGAACAATCATTTAGAGGATTCGAAAAGAGCTTGGGAACGAAAAAACAAAACTCGCCTCGATTTCAGCATATTGTTCACCGGCATTGATGTGGTCCCCACTGTCAACGAGGAAGCGAACGAGCTTGCCGGGACTAGGGCTACGCAACTGAGTAGGATCGTTCTCTTGTTCGATGAGGCAGGTCTTCGAGTCGATCATCACCCTCAATGCACCGACCTCCTCCCTCCAATAAACCGAGTGGCTCTTTCCGTCCAAAAGAACCAGCAGGCCACCGTCAGCGAGAGGGCGGGCCCCAACAACAGTTCGTCCACCATTCAAATATAGCGTCCATAGGATGAGAGACGACCTAGTGGCTGTGAAGGAGTAACGAGTATTGTCGTAGATGAAGTCGATTCCGAAAACGGTCTTGAGAACATCCTTGGACGGGGCTTGACCTTTATCCAAAATGCGTTTGTACTCGGTCCACGATGCCTCAGAGGCAAGATGGGCTTTCGTGACTGCACCGCAAATAACAGCAAGAGTGGCGTCAGGTCTCTCCGCCGTCAATTTATCGCTGATCAGGGAGTCCAACCACCCCGTGGTGATCGTATTCTCCTCGAATGCTTGCAACTCCAGCAACTTGATCAAATATTCCACAGTCGTCCTGAAGTCGCCACGAATGCTAAGCTCCTTCAACGCAACGACCATGTTCTTTCGACTCTCTCCACGATCTTCGCCGTAAGCGAAAATATGCCCGAACTGAGAGTCGGCGAATTCATGGAGACCTCCTGCAGTTCCCACGGAGAAGTAACCCCAAACGTTGGTGCTTGAGCGGAAATTGAGCTCCTGTAGTGAACCCGAGGATGGTTTGAACCCGGCATCAGGGTTTTCGGCAGTGATTCGGACAGCGACAACGTGACCCTTAGGGCGAGGCTTCCGCTGCAGTTTGGCTGCTTCAGGGTTCACCATATCGAAGTCGATTTCAGAGGTGCCAGTGGGGGCGACACCGTAGAGGGTACGAATGTGTCTAATGCGGTGGAGGGGAACACCCATCGCAACTTGAAGTTGTGCGGCGGGTAGATTGACTCCAGAAACCATCTCCGTCGTCGGATGCTCGACTTGCAAACGAGGATTGAGCTCAAGGAAGTAGAAGACGTCTTCTGCATGGCTGTAAAGATCTATAGGTGACGTGTGAGAAGCGAATGCATATCATCAACTCAAAGTGCATACATTCGACTGTGCCGGCGCTGACATAGCCCACAAGCTTAGCGAGTCGTACAGCGGCACGCTCCATCTCCTCGAAAGTATCTGGTTTAGCAATCGTGACCGGTGCTTCCTCAATGATCTTCTGATGGCGTCGTTGTACTGAACAGTCTCGACCAAAAAGGGAAATGGCATTTCCATACTGGTCAGCAAGAAGCTGGACCTCTAGATGACGTGCCTGTCCAGCAAGCTTCATGATGAAGATTGGAGACCCTGCGCATATAGTCAGGATGAAAGTCGTATTTCGAGGAATCAAGGAAATACGCACCAGGGATTTCACCAGCTACGGCATTAAACGCGTTCTTGAATGCGTCCGGGCTCTCAACCTTTCGAATACCCTTTCCTCCACCTCCTTCGCTTGCCTTGATCATGACGGGGTATCCAATGTGCTCTGATCTCTCTAGACCCTCCTCCACCGTCGTAACGCACGCCTTCTTGTATATGTCATCCGCGACTGTAACGAAACCTTGAGGTGAAAGCTCCGTCTCCGATACCCCTGTTCCCGACCACGCCATTGTCGGGACATTTGCGCTCTGAGCGACGATAGTGCTAGAAATCTTGTCTCCTAGACTACGCATCGCGCTCCCAGGAGGACCAATAAAGACGATCTTGTTCGCTGCAAGAGTCTCCGGTAATCGGGGGTTCTCCGAGGCATGACCCCATCCAGCCCACACAGCATGAACGCCAGCTCGCTCGGCGACGTCCACAATGAGATCGACGTTAGCGTAATTGTTGTTGTTGGTTCCTCCAGGAACTTCGACATAACGATCGGCCATACGAATGTATTCGGCATTGACCTTGAGATCTTCTGGGGTAGCCATCACGGTGAACTCCACAGCCCGCTCTGTTCCAAAAGTCTCGTAACTCCATTGTCTTATCGAACGAATCTCCTTGACGGCAGCGATACCTATAACTACACTGAGACGATGTAAATGAATCCACGCGATTGGTACTGACCATTATTGGCGATGAGGACCTAATGAACAACATTGGTCGAGATGAGATCACGTCAATCAAGACGGGGGCTAGAGTATCTACCTTGGTGATGACTGTATGACCCCCATTCGCCTTTACAAAATCTGTCACAGGTCCCGCTGGAGCTTTGTCTACAGTGTTTCCGCCTTGGACGCGTCAAGAGGGCAGCTCGTGTTTTGCGAAAAGTATGCTTACCTATGAAATGGGCGACTTTGGAGTGGTCGTAAGTTACCATGGTCGAAAGTAGAGAAAGGTGGGGATCTCGAGAAGCCTCCCAAGGTCTCCGGTTTTTATGGCAGCAAATGGTCGGTCGACCGTTGGCACCCGTAAAAATGTTGGCCCAACGCTCAGGCTGGGGTTCCCCAACATTAAAGGATTTTACGTCACCGTCCTGACATGCCACACGTGGCAATCAATTAGGCTTTCCACCCCGCCAAGTCTATTATACAAATTGTGAGACTTATAATTGGAACAACAGAGGGCAGAAACAGGTGCTTGGGGTGCTGAACACCAAACGTGGCCGTTCATGGTACTCAGGATAATATCGCGTTGTTCAGAAACGATGGGGAACTCTGTCGTTGAGGATGCGGCAAGAACCCAATTCGAAGATCGCTGAACTTCCAATTTTGAAGACTTACCTCAACCGCTGTCGATTGATTGCCTGTTCGAATCGCGTGGGGTCGCAGGGGAGCCTTCCGTTCCACCGACCTCCGAAGATCCCTCCTCACATCCGAGCGCCTTGGTTGGCACCTTCATCGACAGAAACAGCGCCAGATGTTTCCCCCAGAACCCCAAGCGTTTGATACTCCAGATACGAGAATCGTCATCAAGGCCAAGTCAAGGTGCTCTCAAACTCTTATCTCTGGATAATGGCCCATCGTTACTTACCCAAAAGTCGGGATTCAGAAAAGATGAATTACTCGTTGTGAGAGATCTGCCGCTATGCAAGGATTAGAAATTTGGCACAAACAGGGGTTCTATTGATTTCGAGCGTTCCGTTACTCGACGATCCATGAAATGATCTGCGAATTCAAAGAGGTTCTTCCTCTGTCCGAGTTCATAATCTGGAACAAACAGAGCGGTGAACGGACTTTGGGGAACATGGACCGAGATGTGACCCGAGGTACCTGCTCGGCTATCACGGTGTGACTAAATGTCACCCCACCTCGGTATTGCGGGACAACTTGGAAGTGCAGTTTACAACCCTGTCATGTCTCTCCAAACAACCAACCTCTGTGAGGTATGCACTCGAACTTTGGTCTTTCTTCATCTGCTGAGCCTCGATTATGTCCACTAGGAATCCAACAGGCAACCAGTCCGATTTTTCCTACCTGTGGAGCTATGGGAACTTGTCTTCCATTTTGCTTCCCAAAATACTGTTTCACGTTGTTCCTACGTGTCCAGAATGTGGAACGAACTTGCCCTCCCTCACATTTTCCGAATCGTCACGGTCTGCCTGGATGCCACAGACACGAAGAGTTTCTTAGATCTCATCTCGGACAAGCCTATGATTGGACATGCCGTGCGGGAGTTGGCATTACTATCACCAGATCCAGAGGATGACGATACTCCTTTCTATCTCTCCACACCAATCATGCACGAGACCATGAAAATGCTTGTCGGGAAGATGTCTCGTCTGCGCGTACTATACCTCATATCCATTTACGATACCGGCGAGCACTCTCCTCCTGAACTGTTCCGCAATCTATCCACGTTCCGTAACATTGAACGAGTCGAAATCCTAGGCTGCAGATTTCCACTATCTCTTCTCCAGGCATACGTCTCGGCATTTCCTGGCCTCCGGTCACTCGTTCTGAACGATTCCGATGAGGAAGAGAAGGACCTATTACCATTTCGATCTGAGGTTCATCCCTTGTCGATAGAAAGGCTACGCATTCGATGCCTCCCACAACCCCCTCCTGTGTTATCCTGGCTCGCGAGTTCAAACTCGAAGATGACACTAAAGAACCTTCGGTTGGACGTCGACATCATTCCTAACAGCCCGATTCAAGATTTCTTGCGACAGATTGGCCCATCCCTGGTTGAGCTAGATCTCAAACTACCTGAACTCCTGCCCGTACCATACAACAAATCACTTGATCCCGAAGGCGAAGTGAATCTCAAGGACGCTACTCAATTACTGTCTCTGACACTCCGTCCCGCTCATTCCGTTTACATCCTCAATACACTCTCTACCGTCGCGGCACCCAGACTTGCACAGCTTAAACTGACAGTTCTGGAGTACGATTCTACAATTGACGAGATGTACAGGAAGCTTGCCCTCGGGATACAGAGTTTACAGGCCCTACGGTTCTTGGAGGAAATTGTCTTCATATACAAAGGATCTATGGAGTATTTTGAGGAGGCGGAGGCAGCGCTGAAAACAATATTTGTGAAAGCAGGTGTTCGGTGTACTGTGACTGTTGTGCATTCTTCGTCGTTGAAGAGATGGTGGCTATCAGGTTAGAATTAAGGTAGATCTCGTTGACAGTCTTCTGTCTATCTGTATATTAACGCAAAATCGACATTCCAAACCTGTTTCCTCTGAATTGTCAGATCACCCAATCGCATCTCCGGGTTGACAAATATCCCCGCGCAGATAGCATATTGTTGATACCGCCGGACCTGTGTGGCCGTTTTTCAAGTGGGCATGAATAAGATCCTGTCCAGTCGGGTTATTCAGCCTTGGCGGTATAACTTCGAAATAGTTGTCACGGTCACGGTGACACTATGGATCTTATAAGTACTCGACGGGGATGGTACTATTTGGTTCTGATTCTCCCCGCTCGGTCAAGGTACCTCGCACGCAGTCATGACCCAAATTCCTCTCGATATCGTGTTCCCAATCATCGACCTCGTTGCACATTTTGACGACCATGGGTTTTCGTTGAAGACTTCCTCCATCGTCTGTCGAGACTGGGCATTCGTGACTCGGGGACATATGTTCCGAAGAATATCCGTTGATGCATCAGACGGTCTTGAAAGCTTCATCGAGGTCCTCCGAGGTCCCTCGAGGATCGGGACACTTGCCAAACACGTCGATTTCTTCCTCGACAATGCACGGGAATCCCATTTTTCAGAGCTGGTTCCACGGTTATCTGATTTCATTCGAATGTTCCCTGACGCGCTCCCTAATGCTCAAGGATTATCGATCCACGATGTCCGCAGACATCAGTGCGGCAACATGGATCCCAAATTGCTCGGTTCTTTCGCTGCACTCAGCTCCGTCATCACGCTGAGCGTCACCTCACTGAGCTTCACTCCGGGTGTCCTCTTAACATACGTTTCCGTAATCCCAAAACTGGAGCGTCTGAGTATCTCATGGCTAGATGAAGATCACTCTGATACGCCACCGGACAATATCCCGATCTCACACAACCCCCTTCAGTCTATCCGACTTCGGAATATTCAAGACCTTCCGATGGTCTTCAGAAATATCCTCACTTCAGACTCGAAGCACTCCCTTCGTTCCATGATTCTGGGGTTGGGACAATTCGCATCGATTGACGTCACAAGTCTTCTTCGGGAGATCGGCCCACAATTAGAGTATCTTGATCTCAAGTTGTATAGTTTCTATGACGTGGGTCCAGTCAGTGAGTGTGTTCCTGTATATCTCAATAGCCTGCTTTGTAACATCTCTCGTTCCCAGCGTATAGGGATGCTCTAGACATTTCCTCTTGCAAGCGATTGAAAAGCTTGACGCTTCGTCCCGCCTTTCACGGGATGATTCCTACGCTTGTATCCCAAATCTCATCGCGGCACCTGCAAAGCCTTCAGTTCACTGTTCCTGACTTTTATGTATCAGATTTTTCTCAATACCGCACACTTGCACAATCAGTCAAGAAACTCGAGAACAGAACTTTACGGGATATCGTTTTTATCTTCAAAAGGGATGTGCCGGAGATGGAGAGGGCAACGCCACATTTCGTAGATGTGTTTTCGGGTGTGGGGCAGGGCAGGCAAGTTTCTGTCGTCCATAATTCAACCATCGACCGTTGGTGGAAATCGCACATAGTTGAACCGACTGCACGCCAGTCTGCCCCTCCATCCGACGTCTTTCTTAGATGATGTCTTTCTAGAGTACTTACAATGACACTGGACGTCACCAATATCCGGACATTGTTTGACAGCAAACGCGGCTGAATTAAAGTTCCGAATACAATAAGAGCATATGCTACGTCAACGATCTTCCCGCAATAGAAACTCAAAAGCTAAATTAGAGAACAGTATACACACAACACCAATTAGATCCAGGGAGATAGGTCCATCGTACATGTTCTATGTTTCATCCAGACTCAGTCATCCTCCTGTGGGGCAGCAGTAATTACGAATAGACTATTCAAAGGGGGGTCCGACGAAGGACAATCACAATCCTCGCGTTGACGTGATGCAACATTGATCTAGGGGGTCAAACTCGATCATTCATTCAATATATTCGTAACGGAGTTGCACGTACTCTGATGCCATTGACAGACTTCGAGCTCTTGTTCACTTCCCAATAAAGGGAACCTTCTTTTCCCTCAATCCTGTACAAGATGATTTTCGGACCAAGAATTCGTCTGATACCGAATTCGGGGAAAAACGCACGTGTAGATATCCTGTCCGAACTTTGGTTGAGGGACTATATTCCATCGTTCCCCGTGTAGTCGGGGGGATTCCACAAGAAGCGCGACGAGGTTGCCGTTGTGGACCGCAGAGACTCCATTCTCAGTGAGGAGCCTAAAACCGCGTTTCCGAGACTTTTCAAGATCCCACTACGCATACATTAGGAACACGTCACTGAAAGTAAAATTTTCGAAAGAAAAAACACGTGAACTTACGAGTGGATAGCCAGAACATAACACCTCCAAGTCATCAAGGTCGTATATTATCTTTGGGTCCCAATTATTTTCCTCGAATGTCGACCGGCCCACATAGTGATCAGAAGCAAAGTCGCGGATGATGTACTGCCCCGACTCAAGCATACATACGAGAGGGTAAGGGGGGAAGCAAAGGACAGCAGAGGGAGAAAGAGAGGGTATGGTATATTGAGGATGTCAAGAGGGCGCGACGTTAAATGGAGAATGTGATGGCCATATTATGTACAAAGTCGCGTAGAACGGCTAAAAGGCTATGCGCGTCGTGTTACCCGTGTTTCCCGGAATGCAAATGATATGAGTGACCTCATTCACGAATCACAATGTGGAAGGAAATGAACCTGACGGCGCTGACAGGGATGAATGCGCCGCCACACTTTGTACATCCATCTAATTCCACAACAAGTAACATACAGACTTTGATTCTCTAGTATTCCTTACATAGAAAGAGAAATCCTAGGATGTCCATTGACAGAATTTCCCATGGTATGAAATATAGACTACAAAGTAACTTGTCGGGAAGGCTAACGGCGAGAGAGCCCCTTGGCGATTGTGAGAAGTATTTCAAGGGAAAAGCCATCCCGTATCGCACTGGACACGACCGGTGAGACAAAACTCCAAGGCACCCAGGACGAAGGGTTTCTCACGGGAGGTTATGGAACAAGTTTGAATCTCTCCCTTGGGAGTGCCCGAAGGAGCCGGCTGCCGGCCTGAGACCCATACGCACACCGAAGCCCAGTATCGGTGCAAGGTCCCACCTCGGGTGCGGACCACGGTAGCTGAATAGGAAGGCCTCGTGAAAAGGAGCCTTGCGTGAAACAACTGGGATGCAGATGTGGCGAGGGTTGTGGGACGAAGAGTGGGGATACGCTCTGGAGTGTGATGGGAGAAAATGCATGTGTCCGGGAGGTTGGTATCAAACGCGACAACGCTTGAAAACATCTTCTCGTCATTGCAAGCGCCTTAATTATCATGAAACTGAGTCCACCATCGTTCCAAGTCCGATGAATGTAGCGATGTGATACGGAACTGAGGGTTGAACTTGAGGAAAATCTCGTACATTTTCTGCTTCTCATGGTCGAGATTGACTTTCGGTCCTTTGAATATGAGGCAAAGTTGTTGAAAAGTCGATGCCGGTTTTGTTTTGCATAGGGACTCTGCGATCGCGTGGATATCGGAGCCTGTGACGGTGAGTCTCAAGCATGATAGAGATGGTGAAGTGACACATGGCACGAAGAGCTTCACGATAGGATGGAATCCCGGACGGATAGTCAGGGTTTGGAGCTTTGGTAAGTTGCAGATTTGTGTGGCGAGCAATTCAAAGTCTTCTCCTTCAAGAACATCAATAACTTGACGCATCAAGGTCAAAGAGAAAGAGGCGTACTGTAGTCATAATGAAAGCCCTCTGAGCCATCCACGAATTTAAGTTCCAGACTGGTCAGAGATGATCCAAGCGAAACGAGGACTTCATCTGCTCCTTTACGATCATCAGACAACCAGCTCCGGATAGATATGCTGAGGTCGTGCAGGTTGTGAGCAGCATTCGGCGAGATGAGGATAGGGAAGGTGTTATGGTTCCCTCCAACGGCGCGAAGTCTGATCCGAGATAGAGAGGGCAATGGAGGGTCTGGAAGATGTGGAAGGGCGCAGGACTTGCTCTCGGGATGCGCATGCATCAAGCCATACAGTCCTAAGTCGCGAAGGGATTGAAAGGCGGAGAGAAAGAGCCGAAATACGGGAGCCGGGAAGAGGCAACCCATAATTTCTAGTCGCATACATTGAGGATAAGATATCGAGGATTGAAAGGAATGTGGATCATAAAAATCTCCCACAAATTGGAATCCCATGAGAATGATGGATCCAACGTCGGGAAGCACCCCCGAGAGTCCCGCAAGGGTCTCAAGCGCCCAAGGTATGTCTCGAAGTGCATTGAAACTCGGGTAAGGCTCACATATGCATATCTGAGTGACTGCAGTAGTGATATACGGGTTTCCTTCGACAAGATCTTTGAATCGGTCGGTATCACCTGGATCTGTGAAGACTACCAGGCGAAAAGCGTGCTTGGAAACCATTCGGTGCCAACTTCGAGAGACTGAAGCGCAAACCATCAATGACTTGTTTCCATCACTCCCTAGGACATTGACCCAGTCGATTATGTTGAATTGCAGCTCAACCGGGACTCGAGGATCAGTACTTGTAATAGACATCTGGTGTTGATAGTTGTGCCTATTCATTGTATTCAAACCTCGAGTTTGTGCTCCATGTTATAAAGAAAACATACCTTTGTGTGATGCCCCCAAACAGCAATTGAATACCCCGCCTGATCGAGATTTGACTGCGAAGAAAGTGTTCGCACTGGTACTGGAGAGAAGACTGGAGGTGGAAAGATCTAGAGGCGCGTGAGAAGGGTCCCGCATGCTCGCCGGTTGCTCGCCACTCATGCACCCATAATCAAGGAGTAATCAAATTTCGATCGCGAGTTGTAACTACCAAGTCAAAAAGCTGGCAATATATTGTCGTATTGGCATACTGTATACTCTCGTATACATGATAAACGTCTACACTGGTATACTCGACATTAGTACGATCCCCGAATTTTTAAGCACATCAGTCTCCCCTCCGCTTAATGCCGATCGGGCAATGCGAGATTTTACGCACAAAACCGTCTCGAGTCCCGAGCTGTAGGATCGAATCAGAGTCATGCAGCACATCGCAACAAAAGCAGGGGTGGCATACCGGAGCTTCGGGATTCTCGAGTACAAAGTCATATCGATGGACAATCATCGCAGTCATGGTTGTAATATTCAACAACGCGAGATTCCTTCCGAGACAAGCCCTATATCGGATTGGTCAGTTTGCTGCGTTCGCACCAGTTTCCTCGGAACATACCTGGGTCCAACAGAAAATGCGAGGAAGGCTTTATGCATCTCACCCGCATCGCCTTGCAGCCACCGTTCTGGTCTGAATTCGTCCGCATCTTCACCGAAGACCATTTTGTTCCTGTGGAGAGTATATGATGGGATGCTGACGATGGTGCCGGGTACAAACGTCTTCCCCATGACCTGGAGTCCACCTTCGGGCACGACGCGAGGTAGACCCATCCCGACCGTGGAGTGTAGCCGGAGGCTCTCATATACGATTGCTTCTAGGTACTTCATATTCTTGATGCGCTCTGAGAGAGAGTCATCCACACTGTAATCGTCTGCGCATAGATTGGGATTTGGTTTCCCCAAGACCTCTTCAAGCTCTTGCTGTAGTTTTGCTCGAACTCGAGGATTCTTTGCAAGATTGTATGTGATGGCACATAACGTACTGGGATATGATCATTGAGCGTGAGGTTGCGGACGACGAGTGACGAACACTTACGTTGTCGTTGTATCAGATCCTGCCGTCAGTATAGTAGAGACTTCAGCAGCAAGCTCGCGGCTCGTCAGCGGCTGTCGCATTTCATCCTTGACACTGAGGAAGTTCGAAAGCAGGTCATGCCTGAAAATGGGTGCAGCAAGCCTTTTCGACAACGCTGTGACAGCGACTGTCGCCATATTCTCCATAGCTCGGAATCGGGGAGAATACCACGGGAGATGAATGAGGTAACGTCGAAACCACAACGGCCATACAGCGCTAGCAGAAGCAAATTCGGCACGACTTCTCATCAACTGCACTGGTGGGACTTCTGTGACGGTGAATGAGACATCTTTGGTATCGAATGACGCAACGGCAGCCTTCTGGGATGTAGCCATTATGGCACGGTCCTGAACTTTGTCGATCATGCCAAAGGGGGCACCGAATGCGAGATCACCTATAACAATGTGAGCAATATCAAGACCTAGAAGACGAATTGACTTACTGATGACGTCAAATCCTTGATAACTCAACCCTACAAGAAAGGATCAGAGATTGGCTTATTGATGACAAGGATGAAAACAAACAAGGTAAGCAGTCGAACCAAGCACGCCCATCTCGGGCAATCCAATCGCAACAGCCTTTGGACCCAGAGACGCCTTGTGCCCCAGCGGCAGCGACATCATCCCAATGCTTGAGAAACATGAGTTGATGTCGGCGAATGATTGGTTCGAAGCTCTGCACGCTTTTGGGAGCAAATATATGAGCAACGATTTTACGCTTCCGGGCGTGGTCCTCCCGCGAACGTGTGGTGAACACACTCGGTGTTCCGCCAAAGTGAACGCCCGAGTTATAGAAGTCTGATTTCATGGTATTCGAACCATGTCCGTAAATGGATTGAATAGCAGCGGGATCCGCAATCGAGATGTGGTTTGGAGCGATCCGGACGAAGGGACCTGGGGAGTAGGTGAACTTTCATTTAGAGAGAGTTGGCCAGGAGAAAATGGTGGAGCCCCTACCGTACTGTTGATGGGCCTTGTGAATGTCCAAGTTGATAGTCCCACGAAAAGCGGACCATCCCATCCACCCATGAGTTAACCTACTTGCCAAGGGGCCGGGGAAGGCTCGAATTTCATGGGCATCGAGGAGGTAACGTGCAATAAGATAGCCAACGAGAAATAGAATACCCGAGGCCAAAGCGAGAGGAGGGAGCACAATGATACTGCCGATGATTTGTGTGAGACCCATTGTGGTTTAATGCCGGTGAGATAACACCCAACAGCGGTACACTGGTGCCCATTTTATAGGGCCACCGATATCCAGTACTGAGTCCATGAGTCAACGGTGCAGGTTTAAAAAGAAGCATCCGCCGGACGAAAAGGCCCTCGGACAATCCAATAGGATGAGTACCTGAGTTGGAGTAAGTCGTTCATTTTAGGTCAAGATTTTGGGATCAATTGGGAATGAGAGGATTCATGGAAGGGGATAGGCTAACCCCGCATCATGCGGGGTAGAACGTCCTGGCCAATCGCCTGTGTTAACGGCATCGTGAGACTTGCTACAATTCGCACAAGATAGCTCAAAATGGAAGCGAGAATTGACACGAGTGACGACTGAAGGAGATTGTATGGGAGTTTGGACTGCTAATCCTGTCAAATCTGATTACAGTCCTAGGCTAGTGTGACCTTAGTAAGTATAGCTTTTTACGGCGATAAAGAAGAGGATGGCGGGCATTGTATGAAAGCACTCAGCGATAACGACATGGGACCCAATCTTTCTCGCATGTCAATTCGGCCCGGAAGCATAGAAGTTCTGCAGGGAGTTCGACAATTGAACACAGGGCATTCATCCTCGCACGTCGATCCAGCTTGGGAAGAAACCCAATGACAGAAGCTGCTCATAGGACCTGTGTTCGTATCTAACTCAACGAGAACCCATAGTCGTGGGGACGATTTTCAGGTCCGAAACACCGAGGCAGCGCTCCACTGTGGTCGGGCTCCTGTGATGATGGTCGTCCTAGCGGTCTTCCCAGTCAAGTCATAGGGTGCTCAGTGTGTACATGGCACTGTTTCATGTCGTAGGCCACGTCGGGGCTGACGGTGGCAGAGAAGGCTGTCTGATTGAAAACATGCACGGCACCCGAATCGGTATCGGTCACCATCATCGCGCGACTGGTCGTGGTCCAGAGACTGTTGAGGAGCTCATCAGTGAATCGAGACCAACAAGGCAGCACACATTACCACCTCGTGTTATCGCCAGAAGAAGGAGCATAGCATTGCAAGGCGCGTTATTATGTGGTGCGGGACCGGTATGACATCGAAAGACGGTGTCGCAAAGGCCGGGAGCGTCATTTATGCGTTTGCGGTGACAGAGACATGCAGCCATCAGCTTGGCTCGGCAGCGGGCGGCAATTGAGAGAGCACGTGTGCTGGCGTCTAGTTCGCGCCAAGTTCGGTCGTGGTGGGCGACGATGCAGACGGCGTTCATGACGGTGACAAACGTCCTCAAAGCAACCTAGGCACCCGACTCCCTCATCATCGCCATACTCGACGCCCGACGCTCCTCACACTCTCTCGGATAACACTCGCCCTCTTTTTCTCCACCTTTTACTTCTCACTCCTTCTTTCTCACCTCATCTTGGCAACTCGACATGCAACCCTCCCAATTCGAGATCCAGAGAGAAGTGGAAGCTCTACGAGACATCCGGAGACGTTCAACTGCTCAGGGAGGCCCAGGATCTCTCATCTTGGATCCAGATTTACCTGCTGCCTCATCCCCATCTTCCCCGTCTACCTCTTATTGGTCTCCCACTGCTGTAGATGATTCAAGCAGTAGCTCTCACGAGGACAGCACTGACAACGGCTCTGCTGCCGACACCGATGACCCTTCACATCTCTTCTGGGTACCAGCACGACTACACCCAGAGATCGCACCAGCGGAATTCAGGGCTTTTCTCAAGGAACACGCACGGACCCCTGCTGATGGCGTATCTCGCTCGAACTCAGTCTCGTCTCAAAGCCTTGGCAGGAAAAAGTCTATGCTCAGTAGACAATATAGCCCTTCCGCAAATGATGGTGTCGAGGAAGAGACCATTGTGCCAATACGAAAGCGGACCAGCGTCTTTGCAAACCCCGGTCCACAACTCACGATCAGCGACCTTCAAAAGTTGGAGGAATTGGCAGAGGAAGCATCAAAGAGTGATGATCCAACTCGACTACGTGCTGTACTGCGCCGAAGTATGAGCCTTAATCTCGCACCTTCAGGTGTGTATGCTATACCTCTATCTAAGCGTACACGCTCATAACATCCATCTAGTCATCGATCAAATGGATGATATCCCCGACATAGCTGACGATGCCGATTCTCCCATTATCGTTCCTCGTCCCGGCCAAGTACTTCGGCGTGCCGCTCGTACTAAAATCCGCAAGGCGGGGCAGACTACAGAAGGCGCACACCGATTTACTGCGAAACGTGCGCGGAGGGCCTCTGGCGGCCGCTCTGCTGGACTAGAGCCTCGTACATCCAGCGATAGGTCATCTAGCGATCATGGTGACGGAGATCGTGCCAGAGTAGAATCCGAGATACCAGAGATGCCGCCAGTACCTGAACGAAACTCATATAGTGAGGAATCTTCTATTTACGACGCATATGCCAGAGAAGAACCCGATGATATGGAAACACCTGTAATTGTCACCACAGCCGATTTCTCAAACAAATATTCACAATCCACCGCCGCACCTGCGCCGATACCACAACTCGAGCCTCCTGTCGAGTTACCATATGGACCGACTGTGCCAATTATTTCACCAACGCCAATACACCATCCACAGCCACAGCGAATGCTGGCTGCTCCCCAAACTCCCACCAATGCCAATCTCCGTACTCCCTCGCCAGAAGGGTCCTCCCCTTCCGTGTCTCCTGATGCTTCTCCCCAACCTGTACAAGCTCGACCCCAAATGCAGGAAGCTGCGATGTACCTACCTCCCGTATCACCGAGTCCGTCGGAGAATCAACGAAGAGAGAAGGATAAGAAGTCGGGATTGTTCGGGAAATGGGGGAGCGACAAAAGTGGAAAGAGGACGAGCAAGGAGAAGGAGAAGGAGAAAGAAAAGGAGAAGGAGAGTTTCTTTGGGTCCATCTTTGGCAGGAAGAAAGCGGAGGAGCAGGCGCCCCCTATTGGTGGCATCGGTACAGGACGAGAGATGGCTGCCAACATCCTCGGGCCGTCCAAGTCATCCAAGAATTATGTCCCTCCCCCATCACCTACGCCGGCAGGAGGTTACGCACGATACCCTATTCACGTCGAGCGGGCCATTTATCGCCTTAGTCATATCAAACTCGCAAACCCTCGACGACCTCTTTACGAACAAGTTCTAATCAGTAATCTCATGTTCTGGTACCTTGGTGTAATCAACAAGAACCAAAACGGAAATGCTCAACCCACGGCCGCCCCTACTGCGAACGGGACCACGGAGAAAGAGCATGCGGAGAGGGAAAAGAAGGAGAGAGAGGAGAGAGAGAAAGTAGAGAAGGAGAGGGCGGACAAGGAACGAGAGAAAGAGCGGATGGAGCAGAAACGAGAGCCGAGGAGGGGGAGTCTTACAAAGGCTCCAACGCCAGGGACGCCGGGGGCAAGGAGAGCAGAGCAGATGGCTGTTCGTGATCCACAATATGGTTCACAACACCGAGCGATGGAACAAGAGTATGCTTTTAATCAACCTGGGAATGGGCAAGCCGGTCGAGGGGGCCCTCCTGGTGGTGCTGGATACCAAGGGAATCGGGGAATGGGAGGCCCACCTAATCAGTATTCACAGTCGGTGCAACTAGTTCAACCGCAACCGCAGCCCGCGGGACAGGTCCGGTATTATAACGGAGGTGGTAACCCTCCTAATCAACAATACAGCACGGGTGGAGGGGCGCCACAACTTCCACCTGGCGCTATGCCTCCGGTGAATGTTGAGCAAGGTGGATGGTTGAACAACCCACCGCCTGGGATGGTTCCAATGGCAAGGGGTTCATCCTCGCCAACGCCACCACAACAGAGGACTGTGTCTCCTCCGCAGGGACAACAAACAGCGCGTCGTACTCGATCGCCGCCGCCAGGGCAAGGTCGGTACACCTCGGGACAAGAGAAGCAAAGGCTGCCCGGACGATCACTATCTGCGACTGCTGCTGTTCCTCAGGTACCGCCGATTCCTCAAATGAATGGAAAGCTCAGGAAGGGCGCAAGTGCGCACGCAGTAACGCCGCACCAACGGACCACCAGCGAGGAGGACGATGTACCACTTTCGCTCTATCAACAACAACAACGACGGAAATGATGTGGATAATTTTCTTATGTTCGTTATTTTCCCTTGGCTGTCGAAGTGGTGTCTTTTGGTTGATTATTAGGACTCTTCCTCGTTGCCTCTTCTCTCCCTGTCATTCGTTGTGTCACAGCGCTTTGTGTTTTCTGCCCCCCCTGATTCATCCGCCATTCATTTAGATATCCCCGCAATCTATGTTCCTCGTTTGTTTTCATCTCCTTCGTTTCATTCTAGCCCTCATACGTTTGCATCTTATCTACAACGAGACCCTTGCATCTTCTTTTCTCGCAATTCACACACCCACCTTGACACCCCTCGGACGTCCAAATGCTCATATTCGAACCTATTTCCTATTACCCTATTGCAATTCGTACTCGTCCGAACGGAACCTTTATTTTTTTTCTTTCTCTCTACCCGTCTTCAATGGTACCCTTGTTTACTTTCGTGTGCCTTATTTCAGGATGTAGCGTTCGTGTTTTATTCTCGTTTGTCCCCCCTTTTTTTTCGCCTCTTCTCACTCTTCGCTACTACCACTGAGGACGTTTTCTTTCTTATTCTCTACTCTCTCCCGGATGCTACCCCCAGCCGCTAAATCGTATCGTACAACATCATTTCACATGAAACTGGACTGCATAGTAATATGCCCTTTTCTCCTCTCGTTTTCCTTACCTCTCTCGCGGCATCGTAACATGTATTTTTTAAGTATCTCAAAGGTACCAACGAATATTGCTCATATTTAGAGGAGAATCCATTGGCAGCGGGATGCGCGTGCCCATGCTACGCAATCCCCGTCTTCTCGGCTTCTCCGTGTCAAAAATCATTATCAATGATTCGAATGTCCTGAATGTTGCCATGGAGATCGGATCCGGGCTGTTCCCTCCGGAAAAGTTATATGAAAATAAGAATCCGATGGTATTTTTTCATTTTCATCGACGTCACTGGCTGTCTGTCTATGACTGCCTTGGTGATGAACCAGGGGCAGATGCACGTTTCGCAACCTGGGATAACACAGACCCCAAAAGTCCAAGAGCCCCTTCACCAATCGTCCGAGCAGTATTAATACCACTCGCG
The DNA here is from genome assembly GCA_027627245.1 of Meripilus lineatus. Lineage (NCBI taxonomy): Eukaryota > Fungi > Basidiomycota > Agaricomycetes > Polyporales > Meripilaceae > Meripilus > Meripilus lineatus. The sequence goes on along the minus strand of JANAWD010000009.1, from coordinate 97,876 downwards.
AATACTTCAACCCCTTTTGCGGCCATTTCCAATCCGACTTGTTGATTCTCTCGTCCTGTTCGGCGTATTCGGTGACTTCCTGCGGTCATCATCATTGCAGCTTTGACAGTATCCAATTCGTTCAAGACTTCTACTCCGACAGAACGTGCCCATACGACGGGTTCGGCTGTGATGGAGTAGAGTTTGTGGAGTTTGTCTACTGCTGCGAGGAGCTTGTGGTTCTCGAAGTAGCGATCACGAGGGTACGGTGCTAATGAGGTATATGAACCTATTCACAAAAGGGGTTCAATTGATCTATAAAATGGAAGGGAAGTCGATGTACGACTCACCGATGTCACCTCCCTTTAGGACTGCATCCTCGATACACTTGGCGAGAGATTCAACATCCCCGAGTCCCGCGTTGAGCCCCTGACCGGCGAGTGGATGGGTGGTGTGGGCTGCGTCTCCGACCAATGCAGTTCGAGCACCTGCACCTTCGCCGATATAGGCCTCGGCATGTGAGTACCGAAGAGGGAAAGAAGCGATAGTCCCTGGTTGGATAGATGTTACGAGAGGAGGTACTGAGTCGGCGTCATCTGGTGGGATGCCCTGTGACGTCTCGGAAGTGATGGCTAAAGAAGAGTATGCTGATCTGGAATCAATTGAATGAGACTTCTCCCGGAATGCAATTTCATCGCGAAGTGCGTCCAGTGAGATCACACCCCCGGCTTTTTGGGCTTCTAGCATCCTATCGTATAGGTATCTCAAGGAGACTTCAGGTAGACGGAAGGCGACATTGATCATGTGGGCCAGAACTGCAGGGTCGAGTGCCTTGAGAGCACTAGCGAGATACGGTTTCGTTGACCATACCATTGAAGATGCGGTTTCAGACAATGGAAGGAAGGCAATGGGTCCTGTTGGGAGGAAGCGTTGATAGGCTGTGGTGTTCGGAGGTTCCAAAGCGCTCCGAGGGGCGTGGTTGAGAGTCGCGACTACCGCATGGGTGTTGTATGCCCAGCCATACGATTTTATTCCCGCATAAGAGCGTACGGGCGAGTTGAATCCATCTGCACCGACCTAAGGCTACGTTCAGAATGTTTCAATCGAACAAGTAATGGGTACAAACCAAAAGCCGTGCACGAATTGTTCGCCCATTAGATAAATGGACAAGGGGCCATCCACCATTCTCCAAGTCTTGAGTGATAGATTGTACCTTGACTTGGTCCACAAGTTCCACAGCAGGTGTGCGCGAGAGTTTGTGGAGTAGTGCCCGCTGAAGATTAAGGTTCTCCGTCATTTGGGAAAGCTGCCCGCCAAGGTTTCGTTGAAACAATGCGTCTGACGCGGAGAAAGTGATACGAGCATCCGAGATTCCGTCCCATACCTAAACAGTCATAAGATGTGAGTCGTGATGCCTAGCCCTAGACATGGGCGGACCTGCATGTCTTCGATGGGACAAGTGCGAGATTCTTCGACGAGTGGCCATGCCCCGATATCTGTTACAAAAGCGAGTTGAGGCATAAAATATTTCATTCACGCCATATAGCGAAATACGTACCTTCTAGGAAACCCTTTGAAGCATTGGTAATGGAGCTCACTCTATTGGAGTATCCGTCTGGTTGTGACCATGCTCGAATCTTAGACAAATCTCCAGCCTCAACAAGAGTTATCTTCAGGGCCTCCTGAACCGGCTTCGAAGTTCCTTTACCAGATGTCAGTGTAAGTTTGAACAGAATGATTCTCGAGAATTGAAACGTACCAAGGGCAGTCGCGAGTGCCAAACCGGCTGGTCCTCCACCGACGATGACCACATCACTGTGGTCTATTGATGTCGAGTTCCATCGCCTGGATGTAAGATATCTGCAACGACGGTACGAATAGGAAGGTATTCGTGACCCTCCTGCTCTCAACATTTCAACACGGGCTTAGACTCTCTTCAAGAAGGGTGACGTCCTTTGCGAGGTGGTCCGAGTCTCATTATCGACCGCGGTCTAGGCCATGCCTTTGGGACGCGTCCACATGTACAAACAAAGGCAACGCGCCATTCGTCCCCTTGTTTGACTTGGAATCTACCAGTGGGACTCCAATACTATCTTCCTCCTCCTCCTACTCTAGATCTGTTCCGGGGCCTTTAAATGGAACTCATAAGTCGCCCTGTTGACATACCGAGGACGAAGCTTCCTCTCCACGCTCCATACATCGGTCATTGGGGTACCAGCAGATCGTCGGACCGTATGCCAGTGATTAGCGACCACCACCGGGATGACACTGTCGCGTTTACCAAACATTTGTGCAGCCTGTCCCGCTGGAGAAGCCTACTTGACAGGTGCAGATAACTTTTAGAGAAGACGAGTGGAGACCTGAGAGCGCTTCATAGTCGAGGTGAGTTGGTTGGATAGCCTCTTTGCCCGTTTCATGTTCCTCCTTACCGTAGACCCTTCAGCTGCGCGAGCCGTAATATCGGACAGTGCCGCAAAAGCGAGTCTGAATCACCGTTGATAGACGATATACTTGGCTTCGTTTCATGTGCCGAAGTGGGGACTTGAAGGCGAACAGCGTCTCATTCTACATTCTTCACTGAACATCTTTTGGGGCCACCCTCTCTCATTGTATCATGGTCTATCCCCATTTGTGACCTTCGATGCGGACTGGTGGAGAGTTCTGTTGCCACAAATTGTCTCCAATCGCGAGAAGTACTGAGTCAAGTACCGTGCGTGTTCTGAAGTAGTATCATGCGTGGACATCATGGTGGCTCCGACTATTGACGCGATAGGCGATTAAAGAAGATCTCGCCTCATTGCAGCAACTGACCGGACCTTCTCAGCAGTGCGTTGGAGCAACGCTCTTTTCCCCGAACTCGAACATTTGGAGCAGTATCTCTATCGAGGTTCCTTGGCTGACCGAGACCAACGGGCATGTAACACCATGTTTCCGCTGTGGAACATTTGGGAGTGAGTATCGATAACCTCTCCGATTCAACTACTCCACGACTCCTTGGCCCCGAGGTCGATCGGTGGTGGGACCCGTACTTAAAGGTCGATTTTATAGCCCTGAATTTGCGTCCACAATCTCACCCGAGCGAACGATAGTCGACCCGCAATCAACAACGCAAACATGTCTATCAATCTCCATTTCAATCGCAGGATGCGAGTCGGTGGAGAAACACTTCACGGAGAGGTAGAACTGCAGATCCCGGAGATCATTAAAGACGGTGTAGAAGAAGTCAATGTAAAACTCAGAGGACGAACTTACTCGTGAGTTGCATGTTAGTCTCTACTTTGATTATCGTGTTAACTTGAAACTTGATCTCGCAGGAGAGTCACCAAGGAGGTCGGTGAATCAGAACTTACCTACCAGGAGGAAATCGATATACTCCGAGAGTGTGTGTCGGTATGGAACAAGCAAAGCTCATCCCACTCACTCACGGATCGTAACACGCTCCGCGCACCTTTCCAATTCGTTCTACCGTCCGACGTCCAACCATCCTTTGCTGGCGACAAATACGGCTCACTGGGTAACGTTTATTACTCCATCGAGATTGTTGGTGTACGACCTGGGTTCCTTTCGCGGGATCGCAAGGTCCCACAACCGTTTGCCGTTGTGCCGCCTGATCCATCTGGCTTCAAAATTCGAGAGTCACTTGCAGGGGGATGGTCAGGGCCACTCAAGACACTGACGAGGAATGACTCTCTGAGGAGAGGCATATGGGGATCGTATGCTGAGGCGAGAGTTGAGGTTCGTATTGGTTGCTGTATAGGTTTATTTTACCTCATGCATAAGCTGATAAACGAGACAGTTGACCCTGCCGGATATTCCTGCTATCCCTCTATTCGCGAAGATCCCTTTCACCCTGCGCATCGTTACAGAAACGAAGGAAATGAAGTACGATGCAGATGACAAGCACAAAGAAGTCTTCCCAGAACCTCCATCTACTCCCGAGAATGTGACTTTCCTCCTTCGTCGTAAACTACAGATGACGGCAAAGGGACAATCGCGTGAAAAATGGGAAACGCTCTCTCACCTTGGGGGACTCGGTGAGCAATCATCCGAGTTGCAAGGTGGCAAACCTATTACCAAGGGTGTCTCCATGACCTATGACAAGTGGTGGATTCCTTCAGAGAATGACAAGCACGTTGGAAGCTGGAGGCAGGAAACGACTATTGACTCTAGCTTCACTCTGAAATGCAGCCCTTCATTCTCATCGTCGATTCTCCAACCAGAGGTACTGGTGTCCTTCGTTGACATACTCAGTGTACTGACACATCGTTAGAACTACCTCCACGTCAAAGTCGACTTTCCCGGCATCAAGAACGATATGAAGGAAGATTTTCCAATCGAAATCAGCTCTGGTGTGATTGCGCCCAGTGCCAACGATTTTAAAGGAACCCCTCTCGACCAAGCTTTGGAAAGCAACCTTGATCTGCCCGAGTGCGTCCAGTATTGTTCATTTTCTACCTGTGGCTGACATGATTCGTGTATAGGGCCTATTGGTCTGCAAAATTGTGGAGCAAAAAGAGAGAAAGAACTGGTCTATTCAGGTTGAACAGGCTGTGTGGCACTTGAAGCTTGACGCATGAAGTTGAACTGCGGGATTTCGCCTGACGACAGGGATAGCACCCAACCTCAGTTTGCCGCAGTAATTCGTGACTCTACTTGCTTCGATTTTGCGCTCGTATTGACTTCATTGTGGGTAGATCATACTGAACCGGTCCGCAGCTTCATCCTGGGGCGATTATGATCAAAATCAGTCTTGATCCTTTGAATGTACTGCACTCACGGGCTATGCCTGTATTTTATTTTTTTTTTTTCAAATCTCTACACCCTTTACATGTACCACCAACCTCAGCTGTGGCTAATGCGATGCGCTTTGCTTCCGGATGACAACATGGAGCCCATAATACTACAACGCGACGAACCATGCAGGTCCAGGTATCCTCATGTTCTGATCTTGAACTGCGGATCCCTCCGGTCTGCGGCGCCAGTCGCGTGGACGACTCTCACATCGTATAGCAACCTAGTGATGCTGAACTGATCCTTGATATTGAGTGCATTCAACACCCAAGTGGCTCTGATCAAAAGCAGCCTGTGCGAGTATAGCATCAGGTTTCATACTAATTTCATCTTCGAGTAGCACCAGGGCGCAGGTCCCAAGACTTTCGGTGGTCAGTAAATTCATGAACTGCGCCTTTCATGGTCCCGAGGAAGTCGGGGTTACGATCAGTACTTAAAAGACCAAGAGTTGGAGCAATGAGCACCATCAAACATCGCTCAGCAAATCGCAATCCATTGTCAAGATCAACTTAAATCCGCACTTATCGATACAATAACGCAATGTCCATCGTACTCCATCTTGCCGATGAACGCCGATTGCGAGTCGCAGGAGAGACAATCCATGGAGAGGTCGAACTTCATATCCCGGAGATAATCAAGGATGGCGTAGAAGAAGTACACGTGAAATTTAGGGGCAGAGTATACGCGTGAGTATCAAGCAATTCACTTAAGTGAACTATTCTGACTCGGACTTCGATTTCATAGGAGAGTTGAACAGTCTCTTGGCACAACTTCGATCCCCCACCATGGAAATATTTACATTGCCAAAGACGAGATCTCAGTATGGAACAAATCAGGCTCACTCACTGGACACTCTGGTGGCACGCTCTGGGTTCCATTCCAGTTTGTCATACCACTTGATGCCAAACCATCTTGTGCGGGTGGAAAATGGGGTGCGCTCGGTAGTGTCTCTTATATTATCAAGGCCGTTGGTGTGCGACCGGGTAAGACAACAAAGAACCGGAGAGTCACGAAGGCGTTCGCCGTCGTACCTCCCGATCCGGCTGGCTCGCAGCTCCGAGAGTCGCTATCAGCAGGATGGTCAGGACCGTTCAGGACCTTGTCGAAGAGTATCGCTTTGAGAAAAGGAATATGGGGATCTCATTCTGAGGCTAAGATAGATGTAGGTATAAAATCATCTTCTCGCTTTTCGTTCCCCCATACTTAGTCACTCCCTGACGAGATTTCTGCAGTTATCCTACCCAGACGTCCCGGTCCTTCCTCTGTTCGCAGATATCCCGTTCACCCTATCCATCATTACAGAAACGAAGGAGATGAAGTACGATGCGGCTGACCAGCACAAGGATGTATTCCCCGTGCCTCCCTCGAATGCAGACAACATAACCTTCCTCCTTCGACGCAAAGTTGAAATGAAAGTTAACGGACTCTCTGAAGAGAGATGGGAAACACTCGCTCAGCTGGGAGCACTTGGAAAAGCGTCCCCAGAGTTGTCCAGTGAAACAAATCCAAGGGATGTTTCCTTGACTAGCGAGAAATGGTGGATCCCAACAGAAAATGACAAACAAGTGGGAGCTTGGAGGCAGGAGACTACGATCAAGTCTACGTTCAGACTGAGGTCCACTCCAACTTTCTCAACACCTGTCTTTTCAGCACGAGTACGTTTTCCGCACTTGAAATCATCTCAGCGCACTGACCTCTCGATAGAACTACCTTCATGTCAAAGTCGATTTCCCAGGCATGAAGAATGAGATAAAAGAAGACTTCCCCATCCAAATCAGCTCAGCAGTGGTTGCACCCACTGCGAAAGAGGTTGAAGTAGGTGACATCGACGAAGCACTGGAGAATAACCTTGATTTGTCTCAGTGTGTCCAATCCTTTTCATCTTCCTCTGGCTCTTGCTAATCTTTGCATTCACCGAATAGGCCGTACTGGGACGGAGAAATGTGGAATGAGAAACACGAAGCTAGTGGATTGTTCAAGTTGAACAGGCTACGTGGTGCTTGAGCCCGGTGTTTGCGATTGGTGCTGCGTCTCTGGAGAGTGTATGTATTTTATGGATCCCTTCCCTTCCCTACCACCATCTGCGTTACTGTATATATCCAGTTCACTCGCCTGAGGCGAGCCTCGAACATGTTCTTACAGTATACCTCAAAGTCCACCTACATAAGTGGCGGATGTTGGTGGAAAGAAAGAGGGCCTCAAGTGACCCTAGTTTATGGTTATCACGTCATCGTGTCAGGATGGCCAAATAAACTCAAGATTATCCCCCTTTTTCCTTTGTATCTTTGTCCAACGAACCTCAAGGCGCATTCATGTCAGGAAACTGTGATCCTGACAAACAACCTCTTTGTATTGTGTGGTTTCTACAGGACGCAGCATTTACTCAAAGTCTCTTGTGATTTTCGCCTCGTGGCTTCCTCTGGTCTCCGCCGACACTGTTCTGTCCTCATCAAGTGGACGTCGCTTCAACAGGGTCTTCCTACCGAACAATCTCAACGTCAATTCTCGCCTTTATTTCGTTTCGGCCTTGTACTGATTCAGCGTCGGATGATATTCCACACGTGTGGCACCAACTCCCTTTTATTCTTTGTTCCTCGTGGAAAGTCGGTGACACAAGTCGTTGATTTTTCGTGGTTCGAGCACGGAACGCCGAGAAGATTTCCTCGAGATAGCAGGGCGTTCCATGTCATGATCATTCTATCCGGGATCACCTGAAAACGTTCAAATTGTTCGATATCCAATCGGCGACGGCCGCAAAACCTTTCATCCGGGTGTTCAGTAGACGATCCTGTATTTCACCTGGCCGCGTCCTTTCTGGTGGGTACATCTGATTTCTCTTGCTTTTCTCCTGGTCATCGGTATTCTAGCTAACGGAATATTACTACACGAATGTCATCTAATCAGTTCCTTTTTCTTGCAACCTCCACTTCGAGAAGCTGGCGGCGCCCATAAGCGATACGAATTCCACTGATGCATCACTCCTGCGAAGTAGTGTGGGCACAGCTCAATATGCGGTCATCTAACTTGAGGGCACCAATGAAACCCAATCACGGAAGCAAAGGTTCAAAAATCACGCACAGTTAGTCCAGTGCGCTGCATCGCTCGTAAGTCTATCCTTATTGGCCCAACCTCCCGCGTTTCTGGTTCAGAAGATCTCTGAAACTCGGAATCTGTGTGGAAAAAGAAGACAAGTCTGACATCACTGCACGGTACTGTGCCACATGTCCCTTTGTTCCTAATCCGTGTACTCAATGGTACAGAACGTCTCAGGGAGTTCTTCTGAGCATTCGGCGTAATCACATTTAAACCGGAGGACTTCGCTTCTTTCTTATTTTCACATCAAAAATTCAGTGCAAGTCCAATTGACTCACATTTTGTCCAGGATATTCACGATGTTTCCTTATATTTTTCGTATCTTGAATCCGTCCGAGGATTCTACGACCAGGAGGCTGAAGCATCCAACCTTGCGCTTTTCTACGGCCGCGAACGAACGGATTCAGAGACGGGTGGGACCAACGCTTCCGAAGCATACCCTAATTTTTAGCCGAGGGGAATATTTGATGCTTCGACGCTGAACAGATGAACAGAAGTCCACGGAGATGCGAATCGATGTCGCACACGATTTTCCGTCTCCGGGTCAGACTCGGATGCCACGCACATCGGTATTCAGATCATTTCCATGTTGTGCGTGCAGCGTACTGAACTGTGCTCACCCTCTGGTATCGTGCGGGGGCCGCACATGCTCTCCCATAGTGGTGACCACATTTCTGATATCAGATTCTTGCGCTATATTCTCGAAATCATCGTTCATCACAACTTCATAACTTTGAAGAGGTGAGGAAATATTACTCCTCGTCCTAAAAGTAAAACAAGTTCACGCCTATTTTTGGCTAATTGACCTAGCAATAGCCAACCACTGTCTCGATCGCGGAGTCGAGGGCACCGAAACTATACTGCATGCGACGCGACGACGATGGCGACGACACAACGTATTGAAGCAACATCCACGCAAAACTCACAAGCCCAAGCCTCCACGTCACGACAAGACTAGAAAGCTCCATTTATGGAAGAAGGGGATCTTCGAATCCTGACCAGATCCTAGACCACTTACGTTGTGCACATCAAATCCCACTGGCGAAATGTGAGAAACCTGACCGCAAAGCGCACAGTATGGCTGATTCTCGACGCTAGAACCCTCCACCGCGGGTCCGGATCGTGTCTGGGAACACATCTAGGTACATTCTCTCTCGACCGACGATGTTCTCTGGATTTATTGCATGCGTGTGCTCGTAATAGTGTGTACTATGGACTATGTTTGGAGGGAGGCCAGAAAGGGAGGATGGAGACCAGAAAGATGGTAACGATTCTACGGGAGGATTGGCGGTGATCTATGATGGCCCGGGTAATGCAGACAGGCGATTATGATTCTACTGAACGCCAGCGGGGTTCTACTGTGTACATCTATCGTAATGTTGGTGAGACAAGACTCAAAATCGGGGAGTCGAGGCCTTACTGGGTTTGGTGTGTTATGATGAAAACATTCAGAGGTGTTTTCGTCGCTGTGGTGGAGAAATGACTTGGCAAGGGTTGGCGGGCTACGGAGTTGCTAGGTGGGACTAATTGGTTTGCAGTTGGGTTGAGGAAATGATGAGGGATGGGCTCGTCTGCGTTCGGCTTGGGTGGTGGGTAGGTTGGTGCGAGTCCCTTGAGGCGAGATGGTTATGGGTGGGTCTTTTCTGTTCCGAAGGTCTTTTGGGCTCTCACAGAGAAAACATAGGCTCCAACTTGGAAATATCATGATATTCCCATCTTCAACGATTCCATGAATGACTCGACGAGTGAGTATCCCGGTTCTTTCTTGGGTAATCGTAATCGACCACAGTTCAGTCCGGCCTTATGAGTGAAAATCTAGTCTGACGATATCATGATATTTCTATGTTAGGTCTCCAGTTATCTCGTCATTGTGAGTGAGATCAGCAGGTTTGATAACCCGACTCCGCTCTCGTCGCAAAACCTACAGCACCTCAAATGTAGTATTATTAGATACATCGTACAGTGCAAGCGACGAAACTGCGTTGGAATGACTTGCGACGGGGATGTGTCTAGGTGAGACCTTCATTCTCACCAACGAGAAGTACACCACAAGCAGTGGAGCCTCAAGCTCATTTTCCAGCCGAACCTCGTGAACCCATATCCAACAGAGGCAAAACCTCCCTTGATAGATGTCTAAACATACCCACCTGCACCATCAATCAATCAATTCCTCCTTCCCAATGACGTCGCTATCCCACATCTCGCATCCCTTATCCCTCGCTTCAGGGCTCAGACCCTCTACTGTGAAGTCCTAAACGCTGGGTGGGTATGTTTTCCTCAGTTTCACAAATACCCGGAACGCCGCTGTGTACATATGTAGACTATGCACATGCGCGCTGTACACTGTATAGCAAGAGAAGTACTGGCCGTGGTACACTCGGAGAGCACTGCTTCTTTACTCTGCTACGCGTATCCGAATCCGTAGTACGGCGACCTCGTAGAGGAGAATCCTCAGTACACACTGGCTATCGCACCCCAGGATATGATTCTGATCACGATCGGAATATTTTGACCTACTTTTAATACCGAGTTCCGAGCCCGGGGACCCGGGTGACATGATCGTAATCCATTCAATGACCACAGGTACTGTACTTGCAATGTAAATGTAAACCAGTACTCCGCATTCGACGTCGCTTTTGCCACCGGGTGATAACATGCCGAGTAACAAGAGGCGCAGGGTCTCCGTATTGTATTGTAAAGCCGGGAGAAGAGTCAGAACTAGAACTCCGGAGGTGGAGAGGTGCAGTGTACTCTCGCCGCCGGGGACGAACGCTCAGGTGGTCATGTTTAGTTAGACTATGTTTGAGTGTAGGTGGAGGTGTCATTTAAGCGTGGTGAGATTCCGAGCGACGTTGTCCATTGTAGTGGCGGAAGAAGGTTTAGTATTCGTAGTGATATCCGGAATCCGAAATTTCGTACGATGTTGTGTTGTCTCTGTCGGAGTGTGTGCGTACACTACAGTACATCATTCAGTATAGTAGAGGAGCAGAGAGTTCCTCGAAAGGAGTACCCGCCGGATGACTGAACACGACAAAATGGGCTTGTAGGTCCAACGAGTGAAAAAAAAAACAACTCGAATAGATCTAGAATTGGTAAAAGAGGATATTTACCGGTACTGAATTCAAGGTTTGTCTCACGCACTCACGGGTTGGACCGATTGTACATGTAGGGGTGAGTCTATTCATGTCCAGATATGAGCCCCCCCAAGTCCGAATTAGATTCATCATGATTGCTGCGCATGCGTAACGATCGGTTCAGAAGGGATCGTATCGTGATAACACGAAGTCAGTCATGGTAGTGGTAGCACCAAAGACGTCACTGTAATGACTACGCAGTTGAAGGAGGCCGTGCAAGAGATCTTGAAGGAAGAGGATAAAGGCGTAAGTAAAGAGAGTGGTGAGAACGTACCTAGATAGATAGATAGATCCATGAGGCATTTAATGCATCAGGTCCCAGGAAGTTCAGGAACAAAGGTGTTGATCCCTGAGCTACATACAAAAAGATGAAGAAGCGGGCACAACAGTTGAGAGATGGACGACGTCGACATCCTTGATTGCAGGATGTTTGATGATGATGATGATGATGATCACCATCACCATCATCATCACTATCAGTCAAAAGGAGGATTTCGTTGTGCCAGGGCATAGGTATCGACATCTCTTACCTGTATGGTATATATCTATATCTTCAGGTTTTCGTTTCCGAGATCACCAGCATCATACCATTGTGTGAGTCGCACAACTGCATTGGGAGTGTACTCGGGAATGATGTTTAACACAGGATGTACAGAAGAAACGGGGATGTGCACATCAAGTACGACACAAACTTGACACTTGGCATCTGACATACCGTGAGGGCTCTTTCCTAAAACCAACCTCAAAGCCTACGGGCCGAAATATGTCTTCGGGTCTTCGGATGGTATCATAATGTATACCGTAGTGTCCTCTCAGGACGATCTAGCAAAAGCACAGAATCACAATCAAGACAGGACAGGAAACAAAGCATCAAGACGTCGGACGTCACACTGGCAGCAAACTCAGCAGTAACCGTAGTCGTTGGTATAGCATTGACAAAGGATTGACAGGGTAAGCGAGAAGGCGAGAGCAAAGAAAGAGAAAGGACAGCCATCATGGTTGGGTGCTACCAAGTCCAGAGCTCATAGTGGGATCGTAGATGGCTGTTGGGCCGTGTCAAGGCGTTGCTTGACAATCTCCAGGGTCCACGGCCGTGTCCATATGGCGTGGTGTGGAGGGAGAGACTGATAGGGAGCTAGCGTGGGTGTGCGTGGGCGTGTAGATGAGAGGATGGGTATGGGTGGAGTGGAAGTTATATACTTGTTCTCGATGTAGGACGAGTTTGGGTTTCTTCGGGTTGGTGGTGTATGTCGTATATTTGGTCCGAGGATGTAGGTATTGGATGGAGGACTGGAACTCGGACATGGCGAGTGTAAAATCCGAGGGATTTGACTGGTCTGTGGAGGGTTAATTAAAGACGTCCGGTGAGGGATGAAATATCCGAGGCTGTACTGTGCTATATGCGCGTGAGGAGTATCGGAGTTTGTCTGTCGTTGGGTATTGGTAACGCACCGTCGACGGTCAACGTGAAAGCTGACAGGACTGATTAGTGTGCAGTGAGTGGTGATATCTGGCCGTGTCTATGTCCGGCCGCAGAGCGAGATAGCGATTCATTTGGTGAAAGAAATCCGGATTGCGAGGACAATGGGATAATAAGAAAGTATGGAGAGAAAGCGGCAATGAAAGGATGTAAAGATGTTTATGTTCAATGACCTCGCAACCTCCGAGGACTGACGACACGAATTTTTACAAGTGATGTATGCTTACTGAAACTGATCCGAGGCTAACGAAGGAAGAGAGAGAAAACAACGATAGAAGTCGGGTGCGGCGTACGAGATCTGGAACATGAGAAGCACGCATCGAGAACAAGCATGGAACGGTTGGCTGAGAGCGGGGATAAGCATCGAGCAGGGATGATCGTTGGGTGACGGAGGGATGGTTGGGTTCCTGAAGACTGAGGCACACGGACTCGCAGCCGCGATGGTGGAGTGGCAAGTTACCGTCGGGAGCGCAGTGTATGAATGGAATGATGGCAAGACCCTGACATGGACGAGTATAAACTACGGGGCCTAGAGGGGAACGTGTATCAATGTATCGCGCTGGATTGTGATGTGATCGCGGACAACGCTTTGGACGGTTAGTGTATGGCAATTAATGGTAGGATATCTGTGAGATAAGGTCTCAGAAGGCATTGATGCCGGTGGGAGGGGGACTGCGTATAGATACCATTGCCTTTGGCGTTCACTTTGATGAGAGGATAAGTATATATGTAGTGGGGGACGGGGAGTCGGCGATGATAATGGGATTGAGAATGGAAGTGGGCCAAGAGGGACTCGGGCGTAGCGTGCTGGGCCGGAGGAGGGGAAAGAGAGGGCTGGGAATTGGCAACCAAAGAAACGCGTGGACAGACTCGGTTAACACGGCCTAGCAGGGTGAATTTTTTTCGGATTGGTGGTTTTTTACATCCGCGAGCCAAGGAGAGGCGAATTCGCAGGGTTATATCCTATCCTCTTGCTATAGCTACCAAGGGAAGCATATTCTATTCTCCACAGCCCACCCAGCGATCGTAGGCTCTGCATGAAGCCCTCGAACTGGATCCCAAAATCCCAATCTCAAAACAACTCCTCCCATCAGCTCCCTTCCTCCTCATCATCATTCGCATCCCACTCCTTCATTAACGACGTAGACTCCAACACTCATCTCCTTCCTCCACCGTCGACACCGCGCGCAGGAGCGAAACACAACTCGATCACTGCCACCTTCCGCTCCGTCTTTTACAGATCGCCAGCTCGCGCAACTTCCGCCACCTCTCTCAACTCGGCCGTAGACTCGTCCTCCTCCCATCCAGACCCTTCCTCCTCCTCCTCTCCCTTCAACAACTCCTCATCCTCCACAAATCCAGACTCCCGCTCCCATATTCACCCTTACGCCACCATGGTTGCTGCTCCTCTCCCAGTCGTATCAAGCCACGACATGTCAGAGGACGAAGACGAGTGCCCAGTATGCCTCGAGCCGCTCTCATTCTCATTCCGTCTTCCCGGCGAAAAACCTCACATTGTCCCAGAGTGCGGTCATGCTCTTCATGAGGTCAGTCTTTTCTTTCCATTCCCTCCCCCTACCCATCATCATCATATCCCCTCCATTCCCCTTATCGGTTACTTCTCCCGCCTTCTCCCACGCTTTCCCTACTCACATCCCGCACACAGGCATGCTTCACTGCAGTATATGGCCCTCCTCCTTCCTCAAATCGTGCTGGCGGGGTCCTTCGAAAATCAAATCTCGGTGTATGTGGAGTATGCAGGCGCCCCATGAAAGTCGGCGACGGCGATGGTGGAAAGTCAAACAGTGAGCTCTCCCCACTAATCACCCTCCAAATCCCGTTACTCATCCCCCACCAGAGCTCGCAGCCCTAACCGGCATGAACAAGGAATCCGACACCCTCTTCCCAGGTAGAGACGGTCCCACCCCCAACGGCCGCAATCCCCCTCACCATGGTCGCGCAAACCACGTAAAGCCCTACGACCCAAACGAAGACGATCCCGTAGACCACGGCCACCACTCCATAAAATCAGGATACTCACTCGACCACCAGCACTCAACCTATGTCGTCGCTCCCTCCATCCAAGTCCGCTCAGAGTTCTCTTCTCTCACAAGGTCAACAGACCCCACTCAGCCTCTCACTTGCATCGTCGTCGTAGAATTGCCAGGAAAGAGACCAAACGCTCACGTTCCAGGCTCCACCGTCCCCGTTCCAGACAATTATTCTCAGCGCACCGCGACAACCTCAAACGGTGCCCATCATCTACATAATGGCACCGCCCATTCTTCCCCCAGAACAGAATATTCCCTCCAAAGGCAACAACAACACCAACAGATGCCTTCAGACTTTTCGCACACCACTTCCAGTACAAATCCCAGGTCCTTCCATCATCATCTCTCCCCGCAACAATCCCACGATCATGCCCAGACACAGCATCACATGTCGCCCTCAAACTCCTACGATCCCCCTTCTTATGAACGCAGAGAAGCCCCCCCATCCCAATCTTCATCAGCCGGTCCTTCTGGTCCCGGCACCACTCATTCTTCTTCAGGCGCGAGTAGTACCGTCGTCGGCCCAGCGCCAGGCGGTAGTGGCGCCATCCAACCGGTCATCCAGCATGAGGAGGATGTCAATTCTCCATTTACCGCCATCACTGAGGATTTGAGGAATCGCATCATTGATTGGAAAGGACATCCTCTTTCCGGCTTGGGTCCTCTACAGATGTATGATTTACTTTCTGTCAGGAGAGATTCCCTTGTACGCGAGTTCTTCGTATACTTGTTCAAGGAGGCCATCATCTGTGTTGTCGAGGAGCGAAAGAGGACTTTGGGCAGGCTACTGAGCTCTGCCTCGGGTGGCGCATCGTTTGGCGGCTCTTCCGGAGATGTCTTTGGCATGGGACAAGGCCCGAGTTCAAAGGGTGTCCTGAGGCTCAAGGGGCGCATATACATCAGACATATCAGGCAGGTCACCGACACCAGTGTGAGCGGGGAGATGAGTCTCACTATCAACATGGAAGACGAACGGTTGGATTCGTTCATCCTCATATACAAAGACCGCAGTTCGTTGGAGACCTGGAAAGCACACATTCATTCCCTTGTTGCCGTATACCAATCGCAACACTCACAAGCGGCGCATTTATCCTCGAATTCATCGAATTCCCAATATCAACCAGGAGGACAGCCGGATTTGGAGGAGTTTGGAGGGAGTGCAAAGGCGATGAGGATGTTGAGCGGCAGTACCGGGACCACGGTTAGTACGGTCGACAGTCTTTTGCACAGCTCGTCTCGATCGACACTCTCATCTAATACATCCCATGGGTCCGCGTCTTCAAATCATAACCATAATCATAACAACAATTACAACAATTATTCCAACTCTTCTACTCCTCGTGCGCTCGGTGGTGGTGGTGGTGGGGCGTTTGCCAATCAGCAACAGACACCGCAGCAGTCGACGTATGGAGGTGCGGGTGGGTATCCGCAGAAGTTGGCGCCGATGGTGGAGGAGGATGAGGACGCGATGACGATGTTGAGTTCGCGGTATGGAGGGTCTACGCCGCTTGTGACGCCTCATTTGTCGAGTGGTCCTTCTAATTCCCTCGCGCCTCTTCCTCATCCGCCTATGGACCTCATCGTTGTCGTTTCCGTCCCTGGACCCAATGCAACCCCCTCCACAGCCGCTTTGAAACTCCGAGTGATCAAGACGAGTTTGGATTTCATCGTGGCGGGGTTGGGCGGCAAGGATAGGTTGAGTCTTGTGACGTTTGAGGTGGGCGTAGGAGGAAAAGTGAGGAAGACGCCGTTTTTGAGTGTGGGGAATGCGTTTAGTAGGGGGAGGTTGAATAAGTTCGTGGATGAGATTGGAGGGAGAGGTGGGGTTGTGGGTGCCGAGGGAGAGGATGAGTTTGTGGTGAGACAGGCGGGGGAGGATAAAACGGATGTAGTTACCGCTGTGAATCATGGTCAGTCCCCCCTGTTTTTTCTTATTGTTTCTTGTCGATCGTGTCTCAGATGGTTTGCTTTTTTAGGACTTGATGTGGTGTTGCAGCGCAAGTCGAGGAATCCAGTGTCGGGAATGGTGCTTGTGAGTGACGCGTCTGATACGACGCGTCGCGCGCAGATGGATCTTGTCCTTGCCCGTGCGGAAGCTGCTAATGTCCCGATTCACTCGTTTGGATATGGTCGCTCGCACGACCCCGCTTCTCTGTGGCTCATGTCGAACCACACATCGGGTACCTATACCTTTGTCAAAGACTGGTATGACCTGAGAGATTGTCTCGCGGGGTGTATCGGCGGGATGATGTCTATTGGTATCTCGGGGATGAAAATGCATATCAAGATTGTGGACGGACAGAGATTTAGGATTCGGAAGATTAGTGGAGGTCCTAGCGCGATTTTGAGCAGTGATGGACGGGATGTGGATGTTGAGGTGGGAGAAGTGCATTATGGAGAGAGGAAGGAGATGCTTGTCGAGTTGGAGTTGGATAATTCGGATGTTGTGCTTTCTGGTGGTGCGGGTTCTGCGCATCAACGAGGTTCGGATTCGCTTTTGCCGGGACATCATACTCCTCCGAACC
The DNA here is from genome assembly GCA_027627245.1 of Meripilus lineatus. NCBI lineage: Eukaryota > Fungi > Basidiomycota > Agaricomycetes > Polyporales > Meripilaceae > Meripilus > Meripilus lineatus. The sequence goes on along the minus strand of JANAWD010000009.1, from coordinate 80,823 downwards.
ATCATGCGAATTCGAGTGCGAATGGTCATGGTCATGGTCATGGAGGGAGGACGATGAATGCGACGGATCAGTTTAATCAACGTATGGGTTTGGACGCGTTGTCCATTGGAGACGTACCTGATCTGGCGGATGGGATGATGGACCGCATGATCGACGAAGTCCCCGTATTCGAAGTCGATGGATCCTTCTTTGACCCCCAAGCATCCAAACACGTCTCTCGCCTCGCTCACCCCGTTCTCCTCACCGTTACTCTCCTTCCCAACTCCATGGGTGGTGGTGGTGCGGGATCGAGACCGAGGTCACCGTTGAATCCACCGTCGGATCCGATTATTGTGAGGAGGAGAATGGAGTTGTTGGCTTCGGATATGATTACGAGGGCGTTGGTGTTGGTGTCGAGGAAGAATTATCCTCAGGCGCAGAAATTGTTGGGAGAGACGAGGAGGATTTTGCATACGGTGTTGCAGAATATTACTGCTGGCTTGCCGCCTCCTGGGTCTTCCGCCGGGAGGGATGGGCTCGGCGGTATGAATGGGATGGGTGGTGTGGTGGGGAGGAATAGAAAAGATATGTTGGCGCTTTCGGCGGTGAGGGCGATTCAGGGTGTGTTGCAGGATATGCAGATATTGGCGGAGGCTTTGGAGGAGAATGTGGAGTTGTTTGGGTTGGATCAGAGGAATTTTGGTGCTCAGCAGGTGCGTTGGTTTTTTCACTTGTCTTGTTGTTTTGTGTGATGCTGATTTTTTTTTGTGCTTGTAGGCTATGGTGTTGAGAGATCAGAAGAGTTGGAGTGGGAGGAGCGCGATTGAGAGGTTGTTTTGGACGATTGATAATTCGATTGAGCTGGTCTCGAGGAGTACCGATTGGGTTGCGAGGGAATGAGGAGCATTCAACATATGACTCTCCTCGTCTGTCTCTGCGTTGAAGGATCGTTCGGTCCCATCTCATGTCGCTCGTTCATCGATCTCTCTCGCCGAGCCCCCGCCCTCCTGGACTCTATTGATTCGTGTGGTTCAATATTGTGCGCCTCTCCTTTACTCACTCACTCACTCCGCTTGTGGTTCCCCTTCTTCCTGCGTTCCGTCTTGTCGTGTCTCCTCTCCTCTCTCTCGTTTCTTTATGTGATCCTTATCTCATGTTTTCCAAATCACGTCTCGTGTATATATCCCAGCTTTCTCTCTCTCATTAGTGTCTTTCTTTCTCTTTTTCTTATTCTGTCAATGTCTGTGTGTATTTGGGCCAAAGTTTTTTTCCCTACTTTCTGTTCTGTTTTCATACTTTCCTTCAGATCCAACATATGATGAAATCGTTCTTGTCTCTCTCTCTCTCTCTTTTCTATTTTCTCTTTTATTCATTCTCGAGGCCGCTTTCTTTATCGGCTTCACCTCTTACCCCTTCATGTGCAATTTCTGATATCCAGAATCTGTGGCAATTGCAAGTGTTACGTACTGTATATACGTTTCGCGTTACCCCCCTTTTTCCCTCTTCTGTGTGTAGTTTTTGGACAGTGGTAGCGTTGGGTGTTGGTTGTAGGATCGACATTTGATGCGTTGACCTGACGTTTTTCCGTTATACTTTCTTTTCTATCTTTTCTTTTTCTTTTTCTCTTCGTCGTTTATCGATATCATTTCAGTAGGTAAATGGTTGTATGTCGTGTTAATACGTTGATCTCTATTCTCTTTTTTCTCTCACTTTTTCTGACTGGTACCGTTTTACTCTCGATTGTGCAAGAATGGAGTGACTGACGTATATAAACGTATGACATATGGCATTCGACGCTCGCCGTTTGGAATGAGTTTTTTTCTTTTCTTTGTGGGCGATCGCGAGTGCACATATTATCTATCTGCGGGTTCGATATCTGTCTTTTTTCATTTTTTTGTCGGAATGTTGATGTATTTGTTTCCTCCTTTTTCGTTCTTCCCTTCCCCTCTCCCTCTCTTTTTTGTAATGGTATTCCGAATAGAAATAGTAATGATACTTTCGGAGGAACTCATGACATTTGTTCTATTCCGGATTCACGTACTTGTGATACTACTGTGTGTCATAACGCCGATCGGTATGTTTTAGTTTGACCTCGACCGGGGTCGATGTCGTTGACCTATGGTCCGAAGAGGGTCCAGTTTCTCAGTCGGTGAAGGTATACTGTAGTGTAGTAGACACCGTTTCCATGACATGGACTCTTGAACATATGAACAGAAGGTACAGAACTATCCGTTCTCGGGTGTCTGAAGGGATTGCACAGAAGGTCAATTATCCCCGGTCGCTGTTGTTCGAAGGGGAGTCGCCGGGCATCAGCTTCAATTGTCGAGTTGCAAGTAGTTGATTTCGGAATTTTGGATGGTGGTTTTTCCGAATATCGTTTTTCCGTTTCGGCCAGTAGGATGCTCGGTGGACGAGGGATCGGTGTCAGAGATGGGAATCAGCTGGCTTGGTTTATCCCCATGCCCCCAGGTTTCGGCTATTGGTGTTGGTTGGATGGGTTAATGCCGATGGCCGAGCCTGGCGCCGTCTCGTAAGAAACCTTCACGACTCGGACCTTTGTTGATCGACGACTTTCTGCTGCTAACTTCACTTGGATCGTTACATTGCTTCTTGACGAACTGGTAACCCTTGCGATTTCCGGGGACGACCGACAAGAAAAAACAATCAAGCAACGATACGGAAATTGGAGGATTTGAGGAATGCCGAGACGCGCAAAGATTCATTATGTTTCTTTACGATCGTCGTTGGTGAACCTTCCAATCTCCCTCTATGGCCCCCTTCTTGAGAGAGGTGTTGTAAGTGTCAACCTATCATTCTAATCTGATGAGTTATCACCGTATCTCTAATACAATAACGCCTTTGCTTATCCCGTCTTGTCTTCTTTCTGGTTACCAACCCCACCTCCCTTGCTTCGTCGGTCTGGCTCCATCCATTCCCGATGCCTCACGCGCACACACAAAATAAATGATGACCAAAACGATGGATTCGCGGTACTATAGAGACCTCAAGGTCTCGCTGTACATCTAACGCTCGTCACTGATGGGAGGTCGAACCATCGGCCAGGAAATAATACCATTGGTGATAATACTGCGGCAATGAGTAGGACAGAAGCGTATGTCGGATGGACGGGCATGGCATCGGCTTCTTCGTTGGCTAGGTTCAATGCCTCCGGCGGTTCTGGTGAGATTGGTCTTGAAACTGTGGAGATTGACCCTCAGTTTGCTGGGGGACTGGGGTTTGCGGAAGGGGATGTCGTATGTGAACTTTTACTCTTTTTGCGCTTTGGTGCGCTTGTTTCGGGGTTTGTAAGTACTGATTGGGATTACCTTTTTGTTTTCTTTTCTGCTTGGTGCGTGCGTGTGTAATCTGGTTCTCTCTTGATCTGGGTATGGCTGTGGATATCTTGGTGTGGGCGGATTTGGAAAGGTCGAGATTGGACTTCTGCATGATTTGGGGTATGCAACGACCGTTGCGACTGAACCTTTGACTGCGGATGATTGGGAAATAATCGTGAGTGTCTCTCCCAACTCTCTTCTTATTTTTGAAGTTCTCGCTATTCTGGTTATTCAAATCTCGGGGAGAACTCGAAGGAGGACAAGGGAAAATTTGGGGATTTGGTTTAATTCTTTTTTTTGGATCGTGTGCCTGATCATCTTCGTTGGCTTGTTTTGTTGATTCCTTTACTCAGGAACTTCATGCTTCCCATGTCGAATCGACGTTGCTCTCCCAAGTAAGGGTGGCATTAGTCGGACAGGAGATTGATGTTTGGGTTCTAAACCGTACCCGAGTACGTCTTCGAGTAGGTCAGTGGACTACTTCTTCTATTCTATACAATCGCTTCTTGGAGTTCAATTCACTTTGTCAGTCTCTCTTGAGCCATCGGGCGGTAAGGCCTTGCTACTGACAACCAGCACGGAAGTCAGTATCGCACCAAAAACTCGGACTCAAACAAAGGCTCCCGTTTCACGAGCTGCATCTGCTTCAGCCACCAATCAACTTACTGCCAAGACGAAAAGTGCTATTGGACCTTCCGTTGGTACAGCGGAAGAGACGGTAAGAACACATGCAAAGATCACACGAACGTTCAAAGTTATACCCGGACGAGTCTTACCTCCATTCACACCTCCCACACCCGCCGCAGATGACAGTTCCATTGCGGCGATTGCAATCGTCTCCAAGACAACCCTCCGATTGATCCATTTCAATGACCCTTCAAAACCTTCTGCTGACTGGAAAGAAGCAAAGTCCTGGAGGGCTTCTGTTCGTCGTTTGCTCCCACCCCAAGATCCATCAACGCCCCAGGAACAGAAAGGCTCCGTGGGGCAAAATGCGCTAGTTCCCCATGTGTTTAATCCCGGAGACCCGGCTGCGACAAAGTCGTCCTCGACGGTTGTGGCGTCGGGCCCGAGTAATGAGATCTTGGTCACTTGGTCTCCTGATATTCCAGTTCCGGGTGGACTCGCTGTGTTCCATGGGTCTGTTGATGGGATCGAGGATTGGGATATGGTCAAGTCAGTGGATATTGCTAGAGGCTATACGTTTGGACTTACTTGTTCCGATTGTATCAGGGTAGACTTTATTGAGGAATATAACAAACCTATCAATTCAGAACGGAAGGAGAGTTCAAGACCGTATCAGTAAGTTTGGTGTTTCACTGTGCGTGTTTCGTCAAGAGCCATATACCAACGCCTAGGCAGCGAACAAAGAGCTTCTGCTCCGAAACTTGCAGGTGTGAAGAATATTCTGGCAGAGATTTCAGACTTTTGCATATCGACGTATACTGTACACGCATCTTCCCACAAGAGAGTCCATGGTGGTGCGTGATCTTCGGATTTTTGAGTCTTTGTCGATGCTTGGTCAATTAATTATTGGGATTTGCGAACAGTACCGGCTTTGCTTGTGACCGGTCGAGCAGGTTCCGGGAAAACCTCCATCCTGAATGCCGCTGCTCGGGCATTGCAAGAGGATGAGCGAACTTACGCATGTGAGTACATAGATTTGCTAAAATAGTGGTGTTGATAAAGCGTTGTTGTATAGATACGCTCTATATTGATTTGCGACGATATACAGAGGCTCCTATTTCCAAGATCAAGTCCCTGTTACGATATTGGTTTGAAAAAGCACAATGGCACAGACCTACAGTGATACTGATGGACAATATGGATGCACTGATGAGCGCAGAGCAAGAGGTGTGTTCTTGATCGTTTGCGACTGATAACTTCACGTGTATACTCATGGCACGGGAAAGCACAAAGATTCGTTCCGTTCTAGGCACATTACTGAGCTTTTCATACGAGAGTACACTCAGTCCATGCGTACGGCTGTGCCAAATGCTCGAGGAATCATTCTATTGGCATCTGCGGATTCCAAGCAAGCCCTACATCCTAATCTTCACTTGGTGCATACTTTCGATGAGGTTGTCCATCTCAAGCCACCAAACAAGGATGCCCGGAAAGAGGTTAGTCGTCAACAATACCTTAAGTGCAGCGGTCGGTAACTCAATCTTGCTGTGCGCACAGATCCTTATGCAAATAGTAAATGGTCACATGGAACACTCGGATCTCAACGAGGATCCGGCTGCGCCACTCAACTATACTTCAATAGCGATGGATACTGAAGGTTACGCCGCGACTGATATCAAAGACCTCGTAGTTCGAGCCGTACACCAGGCTGCGATTCGAGTTGCCCGTCACGAGGGAGAGGCGGACTTCCAGGTGTGTATTTTTGTCGTGATACAGAGATAGGCTCATTTATCAACTCATGTTAAGCCGACCCTGCTCCAAGATGATTTTGTTAAAGCCCAAACCGATTTTGTACCGGTCAACCTCCGTGATGTGAAGTTGCACAAATCCGAAGTTCGATGGTTAGATATAGGAGGTGAATGCCGAGAGATGGATAGATTGGATTTCGCTCATACCTTATCTTTTAATCAGGCCTTAAGGAGACTAAGAGGGTGCTCAGGGAGACTCTAGAATGGCCAACGAAGTACGGACCTATCTTCGCTCAATCTCCGCTTCGTCTACGTCAAGGGTAAGTATATTGAGTTTTCCCCTGGCCCTGCCTATTCAATGTGAAGAACTTCTTCCGTAGGCTGATGTTATATGGGTACCCTGGTTGTGGGAAGACCCTCCTTGCCTCCGCAATTGCAAAGGAATGTGGTTTGAACTTCATTAGTGTCAAGGGTCCAGAACTGTTAAATAAATACATTGGCGCATCTGAGCAGTCGGTAGGTCGTGCGTGTTCCGTGAGTTCCTAGTCCTGATTGGTGTCCAGGTTCGCGAGCTGTTCGAGAGGGCAAGTGCTGCCAAGCCTTGTGTACTATTCTTTGACGAATTCGACTCTATTGCCCCGAAGAGGTATGTTCTCTCCTCTGTTGAGAACGGGCCTATCTCACCTTGAGAATCCACTTGCAGAGGTCATGATAGTACCGGCGTCACCGATCGTGTCGTAAATCAAATGTTGACACAGCTCGATGGAGTTGAAGGTCTGGACGGAGTGTATGTCCTCGCCGCCACAAGGTAGGTTCAATATATCGTGTCTCTAAAGCTCAAGCCGCCCGTGTTCATTCCTTGCTACGCCACGCAGTCGTCCAGACCTGATAGACTCTGCCCTTCTTCGACCGGGGCGCTTGGACAAGTCCCTTCTGTGTCCGATGCCTGATGAAGAGGATCGCAGAGAGGTAAGAGCTCCGCTTGATCTCGGTAATGTTCCTTTAACCGCGTGTTCTTCTTAGATCCTCGAGGCAGTTGGTAGAAAAGTCAGCTTAGCATCCGATGTAGACTTCCAGTCTATTGCGGCGGAGACAGAGGGATACTCTGGGGCAGATCTTCAGGGTCTTTTATATAACGCCCACCTTGAGGCCGTTCATGAGGCGTTGGCAAACGCAAAAGCAAATCCTGGCAAATCGCGTCTAAAGACGTCCAAGGATGAATCCGCAGAGATAACGGAGGAGATTCAGCTGATTAAGGTGTATGGGCCCCCGGAGACCTCATCATCCAAGGTCTCATCCAAAGCTGAGAAAGAGGTGCTTCAGAGACAGGTATTACATCCTTTCAGCAACCTCTCGCCACACTTGTTTATTGTCGCAACTAGCTTCGTCTAATCCTGGATGGGGCTCGAAAGCAACAGGAGCCCCAGGAACAAAAGGAGTCTGAAAAGAAGCCAGAACAGAAGGTATACGGTTCATTTTGAGAATTTAGCACACCGTTTATCCCCTTCCCTACGTCTAGCATGAAGTAACCGAAGAACACATTCTTCGAGTCCTAAAAAAGACCCGGCCCTCAGTTTCTCCTGAAGAAAGGCGTCGGCTAGATCGCATGTATGTGCATGTCAGCTGCTTGTCGCATTCATTGTTTGACTGACACCTGCATCAGATATGGTGCATTCGTGTCGGATCGGACTGGAGACCTCCCGATCCCTCCAGATGCGGGTGGTGTGGGACATAGAGTGACCCTCATGTAGAAGACTTGACACACTATCTCTTATAGACTCGCCCAGAGATGTCTCGCATTCTTGAAGTGCGTTGGTTTTGGAGGTCTTGTCTCCTGCAGGCTGCGACTATGAACCCCTAAGTTTTTTTGACTTCAAATTGACTCGGAGACTGTCAAGTCGATGCACTGAATGAAAAATTGCATACGTGGCTCTTAGCCCGCGGAATGAGTCTCACAGCCTTCCAAGATGACAACCACACGATACTGCGAGCAACTGCGATGTCCCTAGCTGAAGCAGAGCGAATTGCAGACGAATTTTCCAACCACAAACGCAACAACTTCCCTAATTTGGGACGGGATTAAGGGTGTTGCCACACACGACCAAACATGAATGTTTGGCGCATAGTGGCCACACGGGCTTCCCTCGCCCCTTTCTTCATCCCCTTTTGAAACATTATCGTGCGATATGAAGCCCACACTTCATTGGGAGGCCTTGCCTAGGTCACCTATTGGTAAAGGAACCATCGATTGTGGGGCGCATGTCGTGATACAGTACACAGCACGGAACAGGCGAGTTGCTGATGACCCTACATCTTGTGACGTCAACGTCCCCAAGTATGACTCCGAATCATTCGCATGGCCCTTCGTGAGCAAGCGCACATATGTCTTGAGGACCCTCCCGGTCGAACCATACCACACTTTGTTGTCTCTCCGTCCTTCACAGAAGCACGCTGAGGTGCCTGAGGACCTGATCTTTCCGATGTCTATACGAGCCGCGGTATGTTTTTGTCTTTGGCCGAATGAATACGACCTTCCACGGAAAATGTCAAACTCTTCAATCGCACGTTGGACTCGGGAGAACAGCACATTTTGATACCCTATCTCGGTCAATTGAATCGAATAATTGACACTTCTCAACTAGCCCCTTCAATAAAGGGTCGAGGCTCGCTTTAACTTCATTCTTCTGTTGAAACGCTCATATACAACAAACGAACCAATAACAAGTAGCCAGAGCGTTTGCGTAAGTATGTATAATTACTGAGAAAGGAAACGGATTCCGTTTTCAAATCTCCGAGTGTCTGCCTTTTGGTTACAGTTTATTGGTCACGAAATCCCCGCATTCCCGAAATGGTGTTATTCCACCAGGGCGGAGCCCGATGCCACATTATGCTTGCCAATCGTTCATGCTAACCAAGTTTGTTTAGGACCGACTACCAACGGGTCAACTGTCGCCACAATATCCCATCTTATAAGCCATCGTGGATCGTGGTTGATATGCGTACGCTTTCATGACGATCTCCCTCACCGTATCAGGAGCTGCTCACTCTCGACAGGCGCCTCCAACTTAGATATCTTTCATGATCAGTTTGGAGCAATATGGGTATCATATTCGCCTTCATGGAACTACGAGTGGTGAGCAAGATCTGTAGGTATAAGCTGGTGCTCTTTGACCTTGGCTTTTGCCAGTCGCTGCAACAATGCTCATGTGGTTTGACTACTTCCTGACCTTAGACGATGAGGTGAGCCCTGATTCTCTATCGTCATTTTCTCCTTCTCGATATATTTACAAACCAATTGGGTCGACAGGTGAGACACTTTTGGGTACGACTTTCAATCCTGCCCTAATTTTGGCCATTGTTGACACAAGAACGCATTCAGGGCAAGGGCCAATCATGGACGACAACCCTATTCTTTCTCGTGAGTCTTCTTCAGTATCATCTCTTCTTCATCTGATCTGACCACACTCAGAATCGCTACCTTGTGCTAGGCACGCAAACATTCAACATGTATCGTGCGTTTGCCTGTTCTTCTTCCATATCTCCAACTGGTCTGATGACCAGATCATCGTATCCAGCCCAAGTAGCTACAAATGTGTCCAGACTAGTAAGCATCGAAGTTTTCCCTCCCTTATGCAACAACCTCACCAATTATTCACAGTTGTTCGTCTTCCATTTCTCTTCCTAGGCTTTATCTGACCCTGATCCTGAATGGCCGCCGTGTTTTATAGCTGTACGCCAAGGCTTCTCTTGTTATCACTGCTACCGTCAAACCTGATCGGCGGAATTCTCACATACAGGCAGAGTTTCTATCGGCTATGTCATGGTCATAAGTGGTGGGTCAACCGGAATGGCGCGGCTCCCTGCATTCTGACGCTGGTTTGCAGGCCTGGTCCAGCAGCTGATCATGGAACTAATCCTGCTTCTTCGTGTTTGGGCGATGTACGAAAGACGGAAGCGGGTTTTCTTGGGACTGATCACTTTTCTCGTGTCCAGCATGGCCGCGTCCATCGCAGTCATCGTTGTTGTGACCACTGGTCCAAAAGGTTTGCCATACTTTCCATCACTCCGAGTATCTAACCCAAATTGTTGCAGGTGGTGGATTTCCTCCTACTCCTTTTACTGGATGTAACATAGCAACAGGATTTCACAAGCTCTGGTTGCTTTGGTTCGTCGTGTTCTAATGATTATTTCGAAGGTTTCTTATCATACTCCCTAGGATACCCATCATCGCCTACGAATTTGTCACCTTCTGCATGATTCTGTATAAGGCACATGAGTTCTATCGTGGAAGACACCTGGCAAATGGGACTACTTTTCGATCTGAGCCGTCGAGATTGCTCAATGTTCTATTCCGAGATTCTTTCATCTACTTCACAGTGTATGATAGTTTCACCTTGCGCTGACGAGACTACTGACTATCTCTACGTACAGACTTCTTTGTTCGTATATCTCGGCATGTGTGGTGTTTGCCCTTCCCGATGTGCGTGAATCTCTTCGTAGCAACTCCGAGCCTCGGTTGACGAGATCGTTTTCCAGCCGACTTTGACTAGTATTCTGAACGGTCCTATGACTGTGATCATGAGTATTCTTGGGAACCGGATTATGTTTAACCTCCGCTCCGAAGATCCGCAATCCTGGAGTACCACCCATGCCATCGAACTGGCAGATATGTCTTTTGGAATCCCCACGCTCTCATTTATCGACATTGACTCTTCAGAGTCCCCTTCTTCCTCCAACCTACAACCGGGAAAATCGCATACGGAGGCCACTTCGATCGTATCGAATGAGCCTTAGGCCTACAGTGATGTGTTGGAGGAGCGATTTCGCGTGTGTATCATCATGGACGTAGCTTCTTTTGTTCCTCACCATAAGCTGTTGTAGTCCCCTTCCGCGCTGAAGGGTGATTGTACCTCGCCGGCTGCATGACTTGGGTCCAACTCTAGATGTCCGCTATTCGCCGGGACTTCTTCCCGGAACTTCGCTCACTCGCGCAAAGACTGGACCTGACGGCTTGAGCCTATGCCAGTAATTTCCTTCGTGGGTTTCTGCGGTACGTCTGGACGAATTACTTGGTATCAAGCTGCATTGATGACATGGTTGTAGCCAGGACAGATAGAAGGGCACTCCAAACCCTTGAATGGGTTGGAAGCATTCTTTAACTAGATCGGAAGGAGTCAAAAGCCGCACTTTTATTTTGCAATGATACCAATGTATTTGATACCACTACCTTCGCCACCTTCTATTCAACTAGATCCCAAGGAACCTGCTATGTTTGAATTTCGGGATCCCGACAAATAGAACTCAGAGACCGACCATTTCCTCACCGAAAACAACTCCGCGGGCCAGGAGGGATACTGATATTGTTCCTAGCAACAGCGATGTTGAGCAGCGAAAGACCGGGATACAAATCCATGCAAAATTGAATCTACAGATGTTTTCCCCCTGAGATCTCCGAGAGGGAGGATTTCGCGTATTCGTTTGTCGAATCAAGAAGCGAGGTTGTGAATGGTATCATACGGCTGTGAGGTGTAATCAGATTGTCATAGGTACCCGTTTTCCCGCCCACTCCGTCGGTAAGCCAGGACTGTTCAAAACCGCCATCAGGGGGCCCAGGTTTCTCTCGTCTGCTGACGCATAGACGTTGGAGGCTTCCTCATTCTATCTTCTAGATTATCTTGACCATATGCCACAATCTATGACAGAAAGAATCGGGACTCCTCTCGTGCCGCAAAGTCGATTCAATGTAGTCTAGAGGTCATGGAAGAAGAGTATCTGGTGTGGCCACGAGCGATCATCTTCTGCTTCCGAGAATATCCCAACCACTCAGAATGCTCGCATTACTCATGACCTGATCCGGACGTTCTGTAGTACATCCCACCTTCAGAAATTCTTTGACCACAACGGTTCTTACCAAGTACCAAGAAACGCTTGCCCTCTTGGACTGGCAAGACTATAAGCTAATAACGCAACAATCACAAGTCAATCACAAGTCAAGAGCATGCATGACGTGCATATCTGAGACTTTGACGCAACATGCGTCGCTCTCAACAACTCCAGGCAAGTGAGTTGCGCTCTTTGTGGTCGAGAGGTGTCGACCCTGGTAAGGATGCTCCAATGATAAGATGGTTATTAGTTACGTTGTTGCCTGGATGGGGCGACGGTTCGTCTCGAATTGAGGACCTTCAGCTGTGTGACAACTCAGGCTGAACGTCACAGACCCTGGGCTCCCTCGGAGCTCGAGATGATCTTATCTCTGTTGTCCGTACCCCGGATTCTTCTTGGACAACTGACCGCAGCCCGCGTGGTAGTCTACTTCCCCTCCACAGGAAATTGTTGTGACCAATCCAATCTTCCTGCTCCTCCCCATCGTCGGCGTGTCGACCCCGCATTTTCCACACTCAAAATAGTGTTGTGCCAGCTTGGCGAATAGAGGAATAAGATCAACACATCGCGTTGCATATAGCTGCTGATTTTCGTCCCACTATATTGATGAGCAATTCTATGAAGAGCAAAATCAGCCCCAAACGCCGTCTATCAAGCTTCAAGGCTATCCACCTGACGCCCCCAAATCCCCTTCGAGCCCATCACACAAAGTTTCGAAGATCCTTCCTGTCAGCGAGTCGTCACATCCATGACTAATTTTTTCTTGTGTGAGACCGTGCACATGCTCGAGAATACTACGACGAGGAATGGAGAACCCAGGACCTACCTCGTGACAAGCCCTCGCAAAAAAGGAGGAACAAATGGTGTTCTTCAGGTTATTCAACCGCTCTTCAAGATGGTGAGCGCACTTTGATTGCCCAGCGGTTCCTGGGTAATTTCGAGCTTCTCAACCACTCTCCGAGGTTTGGGGGGTGAAAATTCATAACTCTTTGCTGACTGTGATTCCTCCGGGCTTAGAATGAACGTGAGGATTTCGTTATTTCCATATAGTTAATAATGGAGCCTTGTCCCATGTGGCAGATCGATGACCGTAGGTTCAGTTATTATTCAGTTCGAAGAGCCGGCCGGGGGAGAAACCGCGAACGAACAAGAGGGGGCCATCAAGTTTTTTAATCTCCACTGTGGCCCCGCCCGAAGAGTTTTGAATGTCAAGACCCTACCGTACCACGGAGCGCTCTTGGGGCGGATTCTCAGGGATTATCGCTGCAGTTGGGCTAGTTCTCCGCCGTAAAGTTGGATGTTCCAAGAAATACCGTCATTCTTTCGTTTAGCCTTGGTAATGATAAAACCCGGGTCCTAAACATGATCAGCTTCACACTGAGCATACATGCCAAACTTGTGTCCTGAGATCCCGCACATCACCTCCAGGACAAGTTACTGAAAGTGGTGAGCGAGAATCCACGCCTGATGGCACGACATTTGTCGCCATGTTCGTGTTCCCATTCTAAGAACGTATGGTGAGCAAGTTGGTCAACAGTTGTGAGAATCGGAAAACTCCTTCGGGGTATGAAATATCCCAAGGGGCCTATTGAGGGCGACGATCTAATCACAATCAGCGACACAACACGTCTCGTAACTGCTGCGGTGTTAGTGAGTATCATCTTATCAGCGAATTCAGGGTCACAGGTTGGTCAAGGAGACGAAGAGTGGAGGAACGTGATATTTTCATGTCTGTTGGATGCAAGTGTGGGGGCAACGATGTGTTTGGGGCGATGATTAAGTTCAGCTTGAATCATTGATTCCCGCTACTAGCGTCTGGCTGTGGGATTGAGGTACACACGGAGGAATTGAGGGGGCGACGTGGATGAGCAGTGGGGTGCTTGACTTGATTCTGAATTTTTATTGGGTCCGAAGCTACCGTCGACCAGTCGCATTTGGGTCTTGACGTCCGCTGGGAGACGTGAATACGTGTTTGCAAGTCTCCGTTGTTGGATGTATGGTCATGTGTCCGAGTTCCATGTCCACGATCAAGGAGGGTGTCCACCTTTTTTTCTCGAGGGCTTTCTCGTCCTGGAAGACGGGTTGCCAAGCCACTGGTAGCGACTTGATAACTCAATGAGTCCTGATAAGATCGTTTCATTAGATCGAAGATAAGATGGATTCTTTGAAATGCTTGAGAACTTCGCCATTTCTCCAATGAATTGGACAAGACTGGGGAGGTATCTTATCTAATCTTATCTGATACAAGAGAATCAAGGTATGGGTTGGCCTGGGTATTGACAGGGTGGGATGATCCGGATTGTTCTTGCTCGAAGAGGAAGTTAATCCCACTACTCGCCTGTTACGCAGATTTGCTGCATGCTGACGGCATAATCGTGTGTCATTTTCCCTAATGGCGTAATTCATCGCGAGATCCGCTTCGGCCTTCGGTCTTTCCCCTGAACGTTTAGAACGGCGTCCTCTCAACAGCCTCACCCCCGCTATTCTAGTCGCGCCTTGTGATTTAATCGCTGTAGCTTCTGTCTGCACTCGATAGTCGTACCATATCACCCCTGCTCTACCCTATCATAGTACATGGTTTCATGTTTGCCTCCTCTGTAAATCTACTCCGCTCTACGCAGTTCTGATGTTTCTGTCTGCAACACCGACATAGGAAAACAACCTGGCTGTCTGCCATCCCGATATTCAATCGTGAATCGCACCCGTATCGTCGCACCTGTCGGTATGTTGCCTATATCTTCCACCCCTTGTCGCGCTCCTTCTCGGCTGTACACCTCGCTGTCTTTCTGCGAACCCTGACGTCAGTCCTCAGCTCGTTTTCTGGCGCTCTTCTGTTTGCATGCTCACCTGCTCTCGTCCGGCTACCACGATCTGCATTTTCATGTGCTACTTCCCCGCCACTTCCTGGAACAGCTGGAAGGTGATATCGGATTTTTCCTTGTGTGGGGTAAGCTTCTGCAGCCGACGAAGGTTTCGTACGCAACAGCACCATTGTTTTTCTTCCACCCGTGTCTCGCCTGCTCTGATTGTAAAGTACCTCGGCACCTCGTCTGGGATTACTCCCAATCGTACGTGCCTCCTCACTTCCCCCATCTTTCCCTCCAGTTGAAAGACTGCAGGTATCTTGTATTGGAAGTCTCCTTATATCTTCATAGGAAAATCAAGTTTTTGCTTGAGCTGATATGTGTCAGATTGAGTCGCGCCTTCAAACTGACGACTTGTGCTTCCAACGATTGCAGATTGGTTTCCTTGTCGTTGTATATGGGATGGCTCTGGTGTCTTCCAGTTTCAGGTGTCGCCTCTTTCCTTGGTCAATTTCCCTCACCCTCTGCCGCGAACTTCTATTTAGTCTTTCTGCCCCTGCTCCTTCATGTCCCTTGTGATTCCAGCAAGTCAAGAACTTTAAAAAATTGTCGAAGGCTTCCTCCGGTAATTCTTCTGACAACGAAGGCATGTCCTCCGCCCTCTTCTCTTAATTACCGCAATCACAACTCTCTTTCTTTTTCTAAGAACCATTCTTGAGGCTTACGCTTCCTGGCCCGGCTTATGCGATACCGAAGATGCCAGGGCTGAAATGAGGCACATCTTGATGGACCCTGCCTTTGAGCCCCGCCTACGGCTACGACGGCAACCTCATCTCTCCTGAAGACTATGAGACCAAGCTCCACGGGGCTACCGTTCACATCAAGGCTGTCGTTGTGAACCAATACCTTCGCTTCAAAGACTCCGACAATTATTACCTTGACTTACGTCACCTCCGTGTCTTGAGGGAGCCTACCAAGCTCGTGCAAGCCGAAACCCTGCCAGGCACTACTGTTGCAGCAACCAATCCCGCTCCCACTGCACCTGTCGCTTCCGGCAGCAAACGTTGCGGCTCCCCCTCTTTGGGTAGTCGCAAGGGTAAGGCTGCTCGAAAGGACTAGCCTTAAACTCAGCCGACGCCATTCTGTCTTGCTCGCCCATTGTACTTGTATTTCCATGCTCGAAAGTGTCCGCTTTTCTGTGATCCCGCGCCGTCCTGTTTCTGTGGTCTCGTCTTTCCTGGCCAACTGCCCGATTGTTTTTGTGTGTCTGCAAATGTACATTTCTCGGTGTTGTAGCAACTGTAGTGTATTACAATACATGAGAGATCTCTGCCGGCCAAGCCTCTTACATCCATTCTTCTTCGAGTGTGACTTTATCTAGATACATTCCTTGACCTATAAGTCGTCTTTTGCGTTAACGTAGAGGGGGAATCACCTTCATGGTCGAAAATCCTCGACATCACTCGTGATACTGCTTTACTTCCCATAACGGGTATTTCGATCTGTCTGCCCCCTGACTATCCCCTCTCCGAGATCACCCGGTCCTCGCGCGTCTGCGAAACTCGAGCAAGCTGAGCGAACGGAGTGAGTGTTTCGAGTCGAGAACAAGAGATTGGACCCACGTGTGTGGTTACTCCGAGATGAGTTGCGGGCGGGATTTCGCTTCAAAGCCGGAGGCCGCGTCCATGACATGATCTTCTGTGTTGATTTTTCTGTGACATTTTTGCAGAGATCAGACGGAACAAGAGTCGGAATTCCCTTTTTCTGTCGTTTCTGCTTGACAAGCTTGACGTGTCGAGTGAGAGCGCTCCGTTCAAGTGGCGAAGATGCTGGCAGTGGAGCATTCCTGTCATCCTGGCAGTTTTTGTGCAATGCCCACGGTCGGAATTTGAGGGGCGTCTGGGCTTTTGGGCCGGAATCGTCTGAAATCGTAAAGTCTGATATGGATCTGGTTAGGGTCCTATTTAGCGTTTGGGTTTGGCGCGCAAGGAACTGGGGTTGTGAATGCGTTGTTGAGCGGAGAAAGGTCGCGATTTCCCTAGAGTCTGCTCTGTGGCCTTGTCAGTCGTTGAGAGATTGTAACAGTGATTGTCGCCACAAATCTACATGTTGGAGTGATTCACATCTGTGTCAGAGGCTGAGGGAGGGAATGTGACATGGAGATAAGATAAGTTGTGACCGTTAAGGGGAGGACCCCAGAATAGGGTTACGTGTGATGTGGCAATTGGGATGATGTGATTGGCTGGCTATGAGCTGGGTGTGATCTGGGTTTGCGTTATCTGGCCGGATTTGTGAGCTGTCACGGTGGATTATCTCTCGTCGCTCTTTCCCTGCTGCAAGTCCATCTCACCCTCTCACCTCCTCATCTACCCGCTACCAAACTCCCCCCTTCACATCTTCCTCCTGGCCTTTGTACATCTACCAGCCTTTTGCAAACGCAGTTGAACACTAGCGTCATACTTATCTTATCAATAATCTCCACAACAACCAACATTACAACCTCAGATTAGTCCTACCTTGCTGCTCCGTCATAATGCCTGCAGTTGTGTTGGAATCTCCCGTGATGAACATGCACCATCCTGCACTCAACCCAATATCCAGACTACAGTTCAACGGCCAGATACACACACCTCCTGCCTCCGATCACGAGAAGCACGACCAATCTTCATCTTCCGCACCGCCTTCACCAAACGACTCCCTCCCTCCAATCCACAACCACATCCCAAATTCAAATCCGGATCCTTCACCACCTATCGACCCTGCTCTCAGGGACTCAGATAACACTACGGACAACATAGATCCCGCGTTGGCTGCTGAAAAGCCTCCTACTCCAACCCCTCCCCCCCTGACTTGTGCCAACTGTGGTACCTCAACCACCCCTCTCTGGCGCAGAGATGGTGATGGCAAGTCAATCTGTAATGCCTGCGGTGAGTTAATCTTTCTCTGCCTTATTTCATCCGAGATCTACCGTATACACGTTGTCCTATCCTGTACCTTCTTCTAAGCACTTTGGGAGAAACCGCCACTTCACCTGAGCCACGTGCACCACAATGGCTCCCTTTGTTCCCTTCCCCGCGGGCCATCCAGACTTTGTATCGCATCCTCACCGATAAATCCCTCCATACGCGTGTTTGACGCGAGGCCCACGAGGAAGACGCAAATTTATCTCTGCGGTGAAAACATTCCCCAAAACCGCAGTCCTATGAAAGTCTCCGAACATTGGAGACCTCCACAAGGCGAGCAAGCCGCTGCATGCATATCGTTCACTTGCCTACCCTACCCGTCTAGTCTCTTCCATCTCATCATTGCCTCCTCCTTTTCCGTGGCCGTTACTGACTGCATCTTTTCCATTTTTGGTCTTTCCCCCCGAACCATTACGACCCCAATATCCCATAATCTTCGTAACACGAACTATACACATCACTCAATCCTTCAATTTTCCATCTCCTACAATTTGTGCCGATTCACCTGCACCACACCCCGTGTTTTCGACTTGCTCCGACCTCTCATAATGATCTCCCTTGGGGCTCGTGTGATGGATCTCCCGGTTCAACAAATCCTTTCGTCTGCACCGCTCTTTCTGCGATTTTACGCTCCCTCATCTCTCCTCTCCTTCCCTTTCCCATCTCCGTACTCAAAACTCCCACCCGCGCCTTCATAACTCGTCATTTCTTTCGCGCTCTTTCAGGCCTGTATCTCAAAGCGAGACGAATGGCCCGTCCGACAAACCTGAGCCGGAATAACCACAACTCATCGGCGCCTTCAGCAACGCACCCAAACGCGGCATCAGCACCACCCACCACTACGACCTCCCAATCGCAGATTCAGACCCGACAAATGTCTGCTACACCACCCAGTATGATTACACCTGCCGCATCGCCATCTCAGGCAGGTGGTCAATCCACTCAAAGTCAGCCACAACAAGGTAGCAGTAGCGCTCCTTCAGACCAGCAGTCGCAAAAGACTGGGGCACCGCATTTGGCGGGAACTTGTCCGGGAGATGGACGATGCGATGGTACGGGTGGTACTTCTGCCTGCTCAGGGTGTCCTACATTCAATAACGCGCTTTCGGCGTTGCAATCTTCTCAAGATCCTAACACTACTACGCCTGCTGCCCCTCCTACTGGCGGCGCTGGTGGCGGAGTTACAGACGGAGAACAGGCCGCAGGACCCAGTTCGAGTCCTGCACCTCCTGGCGGAAGACGAGCGAGGAACACGGTCGGTGCGTTGAGTTGCGCGAATTGTGGAACGAGCACGACCCCTCTCTGGAGAAGAGATGATGTTGGGAATAACATCTGCAATGCTTGTGGTGAGTTTTTATAGCCCCTCTCACTCTTTGTCTTTGTCTTTTTTTTTCTCCCGCTTTTGCGTCATTCGTACGGACTTGGGTCCTTTGTTGGAATCTCTGTACAGCTTTTTTTCTTCTCTTTTTTCTCCTTCAGGGTTTGGGGAGGCTGTTGGATTGGATGTGTTGTCCATAGCATGGAGTACGCGTGGTTAACACAACCTATTCCACACCTGCGCCGCCTTTCGGCCAATCCCTTCTCACGCATTTCCCAACCATTCTCTCAATTGCTTCCATACCCTCGCTGGCTGCTTGATCTTTACTGGAATTCAGCGGAGATCAATCAGACCGGCTCGTTATCTTTGTTGATACCAGCACAATTTTCGCTATCTTTATGCGAACTGGATGACATCTCCAAAGGAGGTTGAGGATATGAAACGAGCACACCGTTTCATATCCTCGTGTCGTCGCTCACCGTGGGTTGATCATGATTCATGATGGATCTTCCCAATCCCATGCGTCTCGTGCCCGCCTCTGTTGCCTTTCCTCGTTCGTCTCTTCCTTTGCCCAATTCTGTTCTCATTATGGACCCGACACAATGGGACCCCACGCTTGTTTCGGTCTGGGTTATTCTCATTGGTTCGTGAGATCCCGAGGTGTTCAACACTTTGTTGGGCGCTTTGTTTGTTTCTGGTTTGGACGTTTCCCACGCTAGAAGCTGGTGATCTCGTGTCCTGGTTGGTCGTCGGTGGGATTTGCCCCTGGGCTTGGAAGGGGCAAACTTGGGGAACGCCTGAAGGGCAATTTGTATCTTATCTGATAAGTTGTGCGCTGGCGATTCCTCCGAGTCTGTTTGCAATCATCCGTGACGCTTTGTCCTCTGGGTTTCTGGTATTGGCAACATCGTTTTCTTGGGCTTGAGGTGGGTTCAGAAACGGGGAACGTGTTCGTTGTTGTTTCCCCTTTTCCGCGGTTTTTTATGATTTTTTTTCGACTTTTCATTCCCGCGTTTGGTCGGCCCTTGTGCGTTGCTTGGAACTCGTTTACTGACGAAAATGTTTCCTCCCTCCCTACGCATTGCTCCCAACGTCTGGATGACATGTGTTTTCTCTATCCTGTACGACACGGAATTTCTAGGTTTATACTTCAAGCTACACGGAACACATCGTCCTAATTCGATGAAGAAGACCGTTATCAAACGAAGGAAACGCGTCCCTGCCGCCCCGGGGTCGTCTTCGCCCACACACCCTTCGACTTCCCACCCGATGAGTGCGGAAAGAATCGTCATGTCAGATCAAGCTGCTGCTGAGGTTTTGGCTTCTGTTGGACGCGCTCCGCCGAGACCTGGGAGCGCCGGAAGTGGCAGAAGTATCGGAGGCATGGCTATGGGTACGCAGGGTAGAGCAGAAATAGATGATGGAACAGAGAGCGAAGAAGATGCGAGAGAGGAAAGGCCTCGAAGGAAACGTGCTAGGAAGAGTAGAGGCAAGGAAGGTGATGAAATGGAAGTGGACGAGCCTGATGAAGGGTCCTCTATTTCTGTTAGGGGTGGAAGAGGAAGGAGGTCGACTAGAGGAGGAAGGAGGAGTAGTAATCCTTCGAATCAGCCTCTCGCCTCACAGGCTCCTGCTCCCGGCCAACAGATGTTGGGCGGTGCACAAGGTCCATGGGACGGCTCCATGTCGTTAGCGATGTCGTTGCAGATGGCCGCACAGGGAGATCATAGTTTGTTGGGACATACCTCTAGACCCGGGAGCGCGTTCTCGGGACATCATACCCAGGATGCGTATGGTATGGGTGCCAGAGGAAACCCGTTCGCACCGACGCCTGCGCATCATCAACCTGGATTCGACTCTTTGCAAGATCCCGCGTTGAGGGAATTGATGAATGTCGTTACTGGTTCGGGTGCTGGGTACGTTCGTGGATCCGGCGGCCCATTCTTACCCCCCTCGAGAGGTCATTCTCCTCTCTCCAATCCACCCCTCAATGCGTACGGGTTACCCACCCACCCTTCCGCTTTGGGTTCGCATCCATTCTTCCCCGGAGGCTCCTCACCAAAAGTGGGATTGGGAGCTGGGAATGGCAACGGAGTGCCGACAATTGCGGAATTGGAGAGACATTATTCGGAGTTGGCGGAGGAGAAGAGAAGGATGCAGGAGATGATCGAGAAGACGGATAGGATTATGGCAGGATTGAAAAGAGGGTTGGACGAGATGAAAGGGATTTCTACGGGTGAAGGGTCTGGGTCTGCTATCCCGGCCAATCCCACCACTTCGACGGGATCACCCAGTCAGGTGCCACCTTTGCAAGAGTCACCTGCTGGAAGTCCTGTTCAGAGGCAGGCTCAAGTTTCGACGCAGCCTACGGCTCAGCCATCGTCTACGGTGTCGTCTGTGCCGTTACCTAGAACGGAGAGGAGTGGGAGCAAGGAGAAAGTCTGGCCTATCGTCGGGCCGTCGACTACGGCTTCAGCTTCTGGCGGAGCTGCTGCACCTACTGCTGGTGCTTCTGAAAGTGCGACTCGGGATTGAAGGTAGTATGTTACCTTCTGTGTGTACGCATACACCTGGGTTACGTTATGGACTATGTCTCTTTTTCCACTCCCTCTCTGTGTCTGTTTGCCGTCTGAAGAACACTTCTGTTTCCCTCTTTCTCTCTTCCCTTCCTTATCGCTGATGTCTGTCGTGTCGTGTCGTGTCGTGTCTCCTGTCTCTTTATCTGGTTTGTTTGCTATCCTGTCCACCTCTCCGTTGCTCGCTTATCTGCCTATCGCCGTCGTCGGTTTCTTCGTATGATATAACATATCCGTCTCCACATTTTATTGTGTTATCCTTCTACCTTCTTTTGCCTCACTCTCGTTTCATGTCGAAAGTCACACTCCTCTTCTTCCCCTTCTTGGTTCTTGATTTATCGTACATACCTGCACCTTTTTAAAGAAAATGTCCATTATAAACCGACCATTAGTTCCTACGCGTTTTGTCACTGCGATCCCCCTTCATATCGTCCGTAGTCCTTTCACTTGCGAGTTATATTCTCTTAAGTAGTATTCGCGAATCGTGATGTTGTTGTGTGGAGTGGTTGTGGTTGACGTTGTTATCCTATCTCCCTTGTTTATATGTCGTTTCCTTTTCTTTGCTTACTTGACTTTCCACTTCCACTTTACTTCCTATTCTGTTACTCCGTATACGTACTTTGCATGGTATGGTATATTTGGGTATGTTATTCACGGGCAGATGAGCGACAGACACCCAAAAAATTCACATCGAATAAGATGGTCGTTTCGCGTTGATTTTCTCCTTTGTTACCTTTCATTCATTTATTATCCCTCGAGCCCTTTACTAGTATTTGTTGTCCCGAACTGCTATTACTCCCTTTGTTTCACCCTTATATGCCCCTATGCTACTACGTTATCGCATCCGTATGCATTTCATTCTCGCTCGCTCATCGATGCCTGAGTGGGTGGGTTGTAGCATGATTATACCTTTTGTTTCCTTGTGCATGCACTCGCGGTGCGAGATGTGTTGCCTTGAATGTGAATGAATTATCCCTTTTGATTTCCATGTGGCAGCACATGATTGATGGATTGTTGGGAGGAGATGTTTTACGTTGTGTGTTGATGATGGAGATGGACTGGTGTGGATGATTGGAGGTGCAGAGGCCGGTGATTAGGCTCTGTTTGTTTGGGTATTGTTTCCGAGTGTGTTACACCGTTGACGTTGAGTGAGCCAGGTAACAAAGCGGTAAATGGACTTTTTGTTTGTTTTACTCCTGTTTTGCTTATCTGAGGTTTGTTTGTGTTTCCAACTCTAAAGTGGTTTTGTGTTTTGGTCCGAGGTTGTTTGGTCATGGATTCGGACCCTGGTGTGCTTGGAGTCTTATCGATATCTGAGATGCTTGTCCTCGGCCGGGGAATTCTGCGTCGTCACAGCATACGAGGAATGTATTCTCTCGTGATAACTGGCTGCGCCATGCT
Source organism: Meripilus lineatus (assembly GCA_027627245.1). Lineage (NCBI taxonomy): Eukaryota > Fungi > Basidiomycota > Agaricomycetes > Polyporales > Meripilaceae > Meripilus > Meripilus lineatus. Next base: position 58,189 of record JANAWD010000009.1, on the reverse strand, counting down.
CACACGGCACGTCGCATCGCATGGACCCGTCAAGAGAGGACTCGGACAAAGCCAGCGGGTGGGTGACTGAGCGCGCTGGAAAAAGCCCCGACGATAAGATTAGCGCTTTTGTGGCTCCCCAATACAGTATTGACGATTTTGCGGCTCTAGAAAAACACGCGTTCGGGGAATGCCATTGTGCGGAATTTATGGACCGCAGGGACGAGAGTCTAGAGGGCGGGCGCTTGAGACCTTGTTATGATGCAAATAGGATACGAAGGCAAAAGAGAGAGAGACATGTGAAAATATAGCGAGATTTTGAGGTGTGAATTATACTGGCCAGATGACCTCGGCCCCAAACGACCTAGCCAGTCTCTTCGTCTTGCCCCATTTCTCGCCTCCTCCTCCTCTGTCTCTCCTCCGGCATTCTTCTCCATATCTTGCTCTCACTCTCTCGCTCTTTCCCTCTCTCTTCTTACGCTGGGTCTTGCTACTTTCCCGTGACCCGGGATTGCTGCTGGTACTTGTCACACGTGGAACTTTCCGTTCGTTGGGGATTGCTCTTAGCCCCAGTCGATCGCGGGTTGTCTATCTGTCATTCGCATCCTCCGAGCTTCGAAAGAATCTCTCACAGCAGCACAATCACGCTCGAATCTGCATTCGTATCCTAGGATCCCCCACATACGCGCACGAAAAAGCAAACAAAAAACCGACTCGGTGTCGACGACGGTTAGTCTCCTCGTAATTGGCTCAAGTCCGGAAATACGGGTACTTGGAGAGGAGAATCATTCAAGACAAGGAGGGCGCCTTACCTCCTTTTGCCATTAACGTCCTCGTGTTATATTCCCATCTCCTAGATCCCTAGATCTTTATTACCTCTCCTCCTCCTGTCCCTATCCTATCCTGTCCCTTCCCCACTCCGCTCTCTCCTCTTCCTCCTTCCTCTTTCATCTCAACTCGCGCACATCCGCTTATCCCCCGACACACCACATTACAGTCATCTCTTTCCTTCGCTTCCTCTTCCCGAACGCTTAACACTCAACCTTTCTTGGTACCCTTACCGCGAAGCAATATTATGTCTCCGAGACCAGGTACAGCTGGGAGTGGTGTCTCGGCTTCCACCTCTTCCTATGGTGGTTTAGATGATCAGGAGGAGAGCGTCAGGATTGCAGTCAGGGCTTTGGGAGATATGAGGAATGGCACCGGCGCGGTCGTCCCTCCAATCGTCAGCGGAGGCTCCCCTATGACTTGTGAGTCGCCGTCTTCTTTCTCACTTCTTCTTTCCTTCGCCGTTCCCACTCGACTCTGCTTAATTATTTACCACTGATTGTACGACTGGTTTTACTGATCTCCTCTTCTTTCTGCTTTCGTGCTTTCGCTCCAATTTGATTGGTGCTCGCGTCTGTTTGGTGGTGATGTGTTATTTCTTCCCTTGGATGTGGGGTTGCGCATGAGAAGCTTTCCAGCCTACGCCTGCGTTATCGACCACTTCGAGGTCTTCTTCTCCTTCCTTGCCTTCTCCTTCTTTAGGAGGCGAAGATGATCACGCTCATCATTCTCATCATCATTCATCCCAAACGAGTGCACCTCACTCTTCGTCACCGTATCATCATATATCCCCGTATCCTCGTGGGTATAGTACGCATGGACGACTCAAGAGGGGTAGAGATGATCAGAGTCTCGAACGCGAATATGACCGTGAACATGAGATGGTAGAGGGAGACGAGGTGACTGGGAGACATCCCCCTTCGGCTGTCTCACCTGCTACGAATGGAGATTTCGTTTCGAGGGTTTCGCATTTCCCTCTTGTCAATTCGGCATTGAGGGTCTATGAATCTTCAAAGGCCAGCTCGAGGGTTGTCAAGGTCGGTGGCAATTGGTACTATAGAATCCAGTGATCGAGTACTAATACCCTCTTCTGTGACTGGAATACCTGACACGCTCTCTAGTACGGTGCAGAGATGATGGAATCGTCTGTCAAATCCATCTCGAAACCTGTCATTGATAGGCTCCCTGTGAATCAGTTGGACGAGTTTGCGTGCAGGCAACTTGATAGAGTGAGTGTTGTTTCTCCGTCTCCTCTCTCGCCTCGGTGGTGTTCTGCTTCGTATCGGACTTGGTCCGCTTCTTCCTCCGATACTCACACATGTTCCTCTTGGAACATGGTGGAATGGGATGCAAGGCAGTCTAATGCTCAAACGGCGGCCTCTTTGCTGCCTTCATCTCACCCTGCCGGGAATCAGCCGACCAACGACCCTTGACGGCCCTACACCCTTCCGCTCTTCGTTTTCATCTTCTTATTCCCATTCCCATCCTCATCTTTCGCATTGAAATATTCACCCAAGACATATTGGGAATTCGGACACGCCTTGCGCAAGGGTGTTGCTGTATGGGTCTATCTATCGTAAATGATAGCGCAAACCCTTTCTAGTGTCCTTCCTGCAATGGACAGGATGGTTCAGATGAGCGATGGGACCATCGTTTGCGAGAATCACAAGATATGTTTTATTGAAAATCGATCAAGGCGGCCATTACGCCCTGATAGCACTCGTCTTTCCGGCTTTGATCCCTTTCCTTTCTTCGACGCCTTGGTTTTTCTTCTTTCTGGTGGAACGATGGCTTGCCATTCATTCGGCATTCTATCGTTCTTTTTTTTCTTGAATTTTGACATTTGAATGCGGATGGGGGCTGGCATATGAATTTGTGGGGGTCTGGGACATCTGATTTTGGGACGCGGGGTGGAGTTGGACGTTGATGGGCCTTGTGCGCCACAATGGTTTTTCCCGAGGCTTTGGATCGCGGTCCCTGGTACATTCGTCCGGGGTTCATTGGAGGAGGCGTGTTCGACTGGAACGATTCGAGATTGTTTAATGCCTGAACTTATTTTTATCCTTTTTTCATTTGTAGTTGGGAAGTTACGGACGCCGACCTGTTAGTCGGGAGTCGAGGCCAGGGACAGCAAGTTCGACTGGTAGGACGAGGGGCAGGTCGAGTACGACGACAAGTACGACGTCTGATGGGACTCCTGGCACTAGTATTACTTCTGCCTCGTCGTCTTCTTATTCGGGAAGTCGATCGAGGACAAGGGACTCTGGGGGCTTACACGGGGAGCGGGAGCGATACGAGCATGACGGATATGATCGGGGATGGACGTCTGCATTGAGGGAAACGAGGGGAAGAAGAAGGAGCGTGACGGAGGATGGTCAAGGGCGTCGATCGAGGTCTCCCGAGGGTGTATCAGCGTCAGCCAATCGGGATGTCACAATGGGAAGAGATGACAGTGAGTGTTTTTCTGTCGATGGCTTCGTTCGGAGTTTTGGAAATGTCATCGGCTGAGCTTGGATTGTTGCAGTGGGAGGCCAATCGCAATCGAGGACACCAACGCCTCGCCAGGAACAGCAGTCGACGGCCCAAGCAGAGACTCAGGTCGTTCAGAGAAGTAGGTGGCAGGCCGTTCTTCTCGAGGCAGGAGGTATCGGCGCTGCCGTCAGTGAGGAAAGCATGAGGAGACTCAAGTATTGTCTCCAATGGCTCCAGGTACGCGACCCTAACCTTCAAATATTAACCTTGGGTTTATAATCTATAATTATTTTTAGTATGCAACGGAACATATCGATGCTCAGATCCTCATCCTCAGAGACTTCATTTTATCCTTGCAGCAACATGCAGAACACCACTCGCACCCTCACTCCTATCATCATCACCACTCTTCCTCGGGCTCTTCGGGCTCAGGAACGTCTTCCTCCCCTAGCTCACCTCCCTACTCTCCGACCCATACACATCACCCGTTCCATAATGCTCACCCCTATCATCCTTACAATCAAACTTCACACCACACTCATGCTCAGCATCAAGAAGCCACGGATCACTTGCACAAGCTGACAGCCATCCGACGTGATGTGGTTGACACCATTCGTCAGGTCGTGGATGTTGTTTCGAAATATGCAGGAGGGGCCTTGCCCGAACCCGCTCGTGCTAGGGTTAGGAGTTTCATCCTCTGCTTGCCACAGAGATGGGCCGCAGTTGCTACTGCTAATATCAACCTCGATGCGCCTGTCAATGTTCCTGCCAATGGGGTTGCCGTAAATGCGACTGCTGGGCAAGGCCAGAAGGTGGATGGAAAGGGCAAAATCAAGAGTGAGAGAGCAAGCAGAGGTGGACGTACTGCTGCTAGTGTTCCGTACTCGTTTGGAGAGGGAAGTGGAAGGAAGAGTCGGCCTGCCTCGAGGGCGACGTCGCCTTCAGCTACCAGGAATGGTATGCCCTCTGGTGACGCTGCCAATGGGTCTCGTGGGGTTGTTCATATGGCTCATGCGGCGCAGAAGATTCTGACGCTTGCTACGGAGAGTCTGGATATGCTCAGGGCTGTTACGCAGGTCTTCAAAGAGAGTTTGGATAAGGCTGACGCGTACGTTTACTCTTATTGCTTGTTGCTTATATCTTATATCTGAGCGCTGATCACCATCGTGTTCTCATGTCTCCAGATGGGTTGAAAGGTTGCGAGTTGTTGGTGTCCAGCGACCGAGCAGTGGTCAACTCGACCTTCCTCCTCCGGGTCTCTTACCAAGCCAAGCACCTACCTCACCTTTGTCTTCGGCTTCTCGTTCTCCCATTCCTCCTTTTGCTTCTCCTCGACTCCCACACGCTTACGATCGTCCCCACTCGTCTACTTCCGCTATGCATCTTCAGGAACCTCTCCAAAACCACCAAGGACATGTCTACGACTACAGAGAGCCTCTCCCTCCTATCATCTTGACTCCTCATCCAGGGTCACCTGTTATATCAAATGCTCCTTCCCCCTCACCTATTCAGACTCAGCTTCCGCCTTTGCAGGCGATGACAGCAGGTAGTAGACCAGGGTCGAAAGTCAGCAGTCCGTTTGTGGGGAACGTGCAGTTACCAGGTGTTGGTGCTATGTTTGGGGAGATGAGCCTTGTCGGGAGTCAAGGCCAGACTCAGCAAGGGCTGGGATTGGTCGTCGGCGGTATGAAGAGAAGAGAGGAAGATGACGGGGACAGGGAAAGGGATGCGAAGAGGAGGGAGATCGACTCTAGTGAGGATGGACCTCTGACCAACGTGAAGATGGAAACGGATGAACAAACAGAGATGGTCAAGATGGAGGTTGACGGTTGAACGTTGAACTTATGAATATCGACTGGGATTGAAACGAGGCGAGGGTGTTGAGATGAAGATGTGTTGACGTAGGATATGGATATGGGATACTCACACATCCCTGGAACCCGTTCTCCAATCACGACGAAGAGACTTCGCGCCAAGAAACCAGAATCAGGAGGAGACCTATGTGATGCTTCGAGGAGGGGTTTCTCGGTTCCTGGTTACTTATGTGTTTGTTGCTTGGCTTGCGAGTTCGTCGTTCGGTTCTGATGGGTGGGATGGTTGAGTCCCTTTCACGAAGCAAAATTCTTGAACCCTTACCACCACCACTCTGGTAAATGCAGGATTTCCGAGGGTATCATGCACCCGTTCTCCCCACTTTTGGGTACGTGTTTGCGCCCGGGATCTGCGTCGGTGGTTCTATCTTTCTCTTCTTTCTTTCTACTTTTCACGACCATATATTTGATTGTTTCTTGCTTGTGTAGTTCTCATAGTTTCTATGTTCTTTTTTCCTTTTATATTGTCTGCCTGTCAGTGTTCTCCTTTCTCTCGATCTGAAACACATGTATTCTGCATATATGTACATTCACGCTCGCTCTTGGAATGGTCTTCTGTTTCTTCTTGTTTTCTGTTTCTGTTTTCCTCATTTTTCCGCCTGGATACGAATAACTGAATCGAATCGTCCCCTCTCTCCAATTTTCTTTATACCTTTCTCCTCTATTGACAACTACGTATCTTCTCCTGGTACTGGTGTAATGTCTATCTATCCAATGTTTGAATCACTCACCCACACTCTTTGTCCATTTTTTCTCTTTCACATTCCTATCGTTCCCAACTATCACGTCTGAATATACTTTTCTCATTGCGGTTCCACTCTCGAGTCCAACTCACTCCGATCTCTTTTCACTTTTCACCTTTTTTTCCCTTCTTGCTTCCGTTGCTATTTAGTTCTCGTTGAACATGTCGAGTAATCTTGCGAAGTTTTTGTGTACCTCCTATTCTCTATCTTCCGTTGAGTCTGTTTCTAGTTTCCTCTGGTTTCCTTTTGCCCTTAGGTTCGGGAAAGTATATATGGGGTGTGTTGACGTTTTGTTTTGGTTTGCTGGTCATATCTCCGTTTCTCGTATTTGCATGTGCTTATTGTCACTGGTTGATGCTACGATGGTGACATAGTTTCTTCACGATCCATGTAGGCATGCCGTCGGTACATTCGCGATTTGTATTGATTGACACTGGCTTGTCTCCCAAAAACAGTGTATTTAGCGACTCAATTAAAAGATATGAATCCAGACATTCATTCATTCATACTGTGGAGTGTGTCGGAAGATGACAGGAGAGGTTATTTGACAAGCCCTGAAAGCTCTCGAGCATCGGTCTACAACTACCGGTAGGACGCTGGGGACAAGATCCGTCGAACGTTTAGTCCAGCTGCGCTCAGATTGCTTCGATAAGAGCTCGCGCTTGAGCAGACCTGGGTCGTATGATGCATTTGAATGGTTTGGGGTGACTGGAATAGAGTTTCAGCGTCCGTTCTCGTCGTAATAACTCCAGACACGACACGAAACCCCCGAGGTCGAATTCGAGTTCGAGTCTGGGTACCGAAAGGTAAAGTTTGGCTGACTCTTACTTACCTTGTGACGACGGTCCGAAATTGAGGAGTTGGGATGATGTCGTTTCCAGAGTCGTCCTTGGCGGGAAGGATATCAAACACGGAGAGAATGGAAGCGACTGCTATCCATATGCTTGCGTCGGCGAGGTGACGACCTGGACAGATCCTGTGGGAATGGTAAGTATGTGAAAGGTCAGATTGTGGATTTGGGATTTAGAAAAGAGGAGTTAGAAAAGGAGGGTGGTGATTGCCTGGTGTGAATGGTGATGTTGAATCAATAATGCTATCAATGGATCATGATTGACTCTCTTGGGCGTTCCAAGATTCGGCGAGTTGGAGGCGTCTTTGGTTGATGCTTGATAAGATGAATGGGAAGGGGTGGGAGGACAAGCAAAGAAAGGAAGATGGAAAGAGGAATCGGAAAGATGGTGTACCTTCTACCGAAACCGAATGCGAGTTCTGGGTATGGTTCTCCGTGTCCTTCGGGTTTGGGGAGGAAACGCTCGGGGAAGAAGGCTGTTGGGTTGTGATAGACCGCTTCGTCCATAGAGATACATCTGACACGATCACCATTAGAAGTTGTATTCTCGTAGTCTATGTAGGAAGCGGTACGTACGCTGCGTTCGCAATAATGGTGGACCCCTTCGGGATGAACATGCCTCGATAGACATCGTCTGACATGACCCGATGGGGAATACCTAGAGTTAGAGGGAACATCAAATCCCCTTCATGGATATTGGGAGGTGCATCTCACCCAAGGGCGCAACCAGATAGCGTCTTCCGTTGGGAAAAGGAACAACATGAGCGTCAGAAAAGTCTGATGTTCGAATGGAGATCTGATTAGTGTCACACACGTACCTAAGGGTTTCTTGGACAATGCAGTCGATGTAGGGAAGCGTTTCACGGTCACTGAAGTCTGGAAGTCGGCCTGACCCGACCACCCTATCGAGTTCGGCATGTGCCTTCTTTTGAGCTTCCGGGTGTACGAGCATTGCCAGAATGAATGTCTCTGTGGAGTTCCAAGTCTTTTGGTTGAAATGTCACCACTGCCCACATCGAAGGATGATGAAGAGCTACCGTTTCACCTCCAGCTGAGAGGTAATTCAAGTCAGCTGAATCATCTTCAGAAATGAAGATACGAGACGCGTCACCTCCGTATAAATGGAAGGCTGCAGACCGCATCCGCAGGCGTTCTTCTTCAGTATCTCTGCCTTCTCGGATAAGTTGTTCCAAGTGCATCGACAAGAACGAGATCTCTGCGGTCCCTGCAGACTTCCGAAGACGTTAACGTATGCTCACATTGCGCAACGTGGAACATACCATTTTCCGACAGACCTCATTGAATCCGTAATCTTTCATTAATTCGGTCTTTGGTCGGTTTTCTTGCCATTGCCATAGAAATCAGTGTAGGAGGAGGTGGGGGTGTGGAGAAAGGATGACAAACTCACCTTCTCCATACCGGATGAACCATGCACCAGGGAACCATGCAGGAAGGTGACGGACTATTCTCGGGAATGAGGTGATCAGAGTTTGGGGGTAAGGAGGTTCACCTACGGATTGGGAAAAAATCTACGGGAGATGCACCTGGGTTTCCTGAACCGTTGAGCATCCTATCGACTTCTCTTGCAAGATTCAAGTATGGATCTTCATCTGTTTCAATTCGGTGCCCATAAGTGATTTCCATGACCAATGATGTCGCGAATCTGTCAATCAAGGTATAGGAACAGACTCGGGCGGTCAGAATACGATGGAATCCTACCGAGTGAAATGTGAGGGAAATTTCTCGGGACGATCAAGGAGATTCTTGAGTAGAATGCGCGATTGCCTCAACTGAGAGTCTTGGAACACGGCACATTCCTTCTTTGCCAGCAGCTGCTGGAACATTTTCCTCCAGTGATGAAATTCGTCGTTGTAGGGAAGGAATGAGAGCATATCCGTCCAACCAATCCTGTTGAATCATGTTAGGATAGAGCGCAGAACCAATGGCAAAGCCGTACATCTCGAACATCGCAAACCAAGGTCGGTCACTGTAAATGCTGCTTCGTTTGTCCAATAAATCTGTTGCTGCTCGGTGGCTGTTTAACATGATCATGGAGTTTCCGAGAACATTGAGATAGATCACGTCCCCTGTTAAATCGACGGTCAGCCTCCGACAAAATTTGGTTTTCACCAATGATTACCATATTTTTTGGACCAATCAGCATAGACTTTTCCGTCGTATGAACTGGGGATTGCGAGTGCGTGCCCCAAGAGAGGGAGCGAAGGAGGACCAGGTGGTAGTGGCAAACCCCCTGTTCTTCGACGGTACTGGAAGAACCTGAAGACGAACACAGAGATCACAATGAGGGAGAGATACCAGAAGATGGACATTGAAGGAGATCGGGAACGAAGACTACGCACCATGAGAGGCGTGACTATATGCTAGGGTTGTTCCCTTTGGTCGGTGTGTGTAATGTTACAGCTGCCGTGAGTGGATGCTTCGTCAATCAATGATGGATGATAGTACAATACCATCATAGCGCGGTCCCGAGCGGAGATGTTACAGCTTGCTGAGGATGCGTTCGTCGACCCTCATAGTCGTTGCGGGGTAGTACAGACAGCTTCACTTTACAGAGAAGAGCTTGATAAATGAATGTTTATCAATTTTATACGTAACCTAGTACCGTCAACATGTTCACTGAAGCAAAATCAGGGATGCGAGTACATACTTCGAAGGGCTGGTTTATCGTTCGCACCTTTGCAAGGCCGGTGCATCGTGAGCAATTCCCAGGCACAATGGCTTCGCGGATATGTTGTTGATCTTGTGACCCAATTCCTCCAGTAACATGCGGGGCAACTCGGTGGGGTCTGCTTCTGATACACATTCAATCTTTTCCAAGCAGGCAACCAACAATTTGAATTTAAGGGATGAGAGAAATGTCGCGCACTGACAAATCCCCCTGCGCCGATAACGACTGACCGCATCGAGCTGTGCCAGCAGAGTCAAAGTACCAGTACCCTGAAGTCTAAATGATCATGTAATGCCTGTACATTGCGGAAAGAGATCACGCGTAAGACCGTCGATTCAGAAGCTTAATTCCCGTTGGGATGTCAGCAAAGTTCACATTCAAGTTCAAGTTCGGGATTGACGTCAACACTATATTGGGCATGTTTGTATATGTTTGGCAGCAGCGTTTAATCACCCTAATAAGGAAGGTGGCCCAACCCAAACCGAACGCTTGCCAAGGCCGCAATTCTCGCAGACATGGGAAGTTACCGTCCGCGTGCTGTGCGGAATCTCACATATCCGTTGGAGTGTATATCGACACGAATCACAGCTTCTCCAATAGCTCTCTTGATGCCTTCGACCGAGGACGTATCGTACATCTGAAGGGTTTAGGACGACTTCGAGGTTCACAAGATCAATGTCATGGTCATAGTGCCGGAAATGTTCATCAAAGAATGCTTACCTCGTCAAAGCAATGTGGAAGTCTGCCTTCGGTTCTAGGATATTTCCGTCGTCGTCTCTACCCGGAGTTATGTCGAATGCGGCAAGAATCGTCGCGATGACAAGCCAAACACTAGCCTCTGCGAGATGTCGGCCTGGGCAAACCCTGAGGAACGAGAAAATATTGGCGTGAATCTTGAGATATCAAATAGACACTCGTACCGACGTCCAAACCCGAATATGCTCCCGGTAAATGGTTCCCCCAAGCCCTCCGGTTTGGGTAAGTACCGCTCTGGGTAGAATGCACTCGGGTTTTCGTAGACCTTACTATCCATTGTCATGGCCCTGGCGGTCTCCCCATTAACCTCACACTAAAATTGAGGGGAATCTCATGTCGTTGACTCACCGTGCGTTCGCGATAACTGTGGCACCCTTGGGGATGAACATCCCGTTGTGAGTGTCGTCAGTCATCACACGATGAGGCACCCCTAGAGTTTCACTTCAATCGCATCAAGCCAGAAGATTGAATATTCGAATGTGCTTACCGAGGGGAACTGCAGGATGCCATCTAAGACAATGTCAACAGTGCGCCGTTCTCAGGGTAATATTCGTGGCATACCTCATTGACTCTTTGATTACACATTCAACGTAAGGGAGTGATTCACGGTCTCCAAACTCTGGGAGCCTGCGTTGACCCAAAACACTGTCGATCTCTGCTTGTGCCTTCTTCTGGACATCAGGGTGCATCAAAATCACCAAAATGAAGTTTTCGATTGTCGACCACGTCTGCAAGAGGCTTCACTATTGAATGGACAAGGGGACAGGGTTATTGAAAACATACTGTGTCTGCGCCAGCTGCCAGTGGTGTTTTCGTAATTGAGACTAGAATATGTCATGTGCTGAATAGGACGAACCTGCGTAAAATTGAAACGACGATACTTCCAATCGTCTCAGCTCTTCCTTGGTGACATTTGTTGTTGTGCGAGACAGATTTTCAAGCGCCATTGACAGGAACGAGACTTCTGCGCTTCCGCGAGCCTGCGACGGGCATGAGCGAAGGTATCACGAGATCGTTCAAGATGAGATACCATTTTCTGTCGGACGTCTGTGAAAGGTTTCCGTATTGCACTTTGTAGTATAGGTCTGAATTCTGAGATGAAAGAAGACACTGTGGATTAATTGGTGCAACTTGTTGATCGAACGTAAGCTTACTGTTGCAATGGCGGATCACGGCCGCCCCAGGAAACCACGCAGGAAAGTGCTTTACTAGACAGTCGACAGTGATCAGCCGTCAGTTGAGTTCTTCGAAACGTCCTCACTCACGGATGGGAATGTGGTCAATCGCAGTCATTCCTGGTTCTCCTGCCCCTGCTAGCGATTGGTTGATATGTTCGGTCGATTGCAGATACGGGTCGTCATCTGTTTGAATTCTGTGGCCATAGGCTATCTCCAGGATGACAGCACTTGCGAATCTATAAACGCAGGGTTTACCACACAAGAGAAACGGGAAGTTACTGCGTGATTCTACCTTCTTACGTGTTCACTGAAGTTATCAGGTGCAGTGAGCAAGCTCTTGAGGAGTAGGTGGGTCTGAGTAGATTGTATGTCTTGAAAGACACGGACGCCAGAGGGCGACAGAGCTTCCGTGAAGAGTTTGCGCGTCTTGTGGAACTCCTCGCCGTAAGGTAGAAATGCTAGGATATCGTGCCAACCGAGCCTACAACGTCGCGAACGTTCAGTCGCTGTCTGTCAAATCCTCTCACTACCTACAATTCGTGAGCTGGAAAGTGTGGCCTGTCGCTATAAATCTTGCCCTTCTTGTCGAGCAACTCTCGTGCAGCTTGCTCACTGTTCAGAAGGACAATCGGTTTCCCTAAGACATTGAGATACATTATATCACCTGTCGAGTGGGAGTAAATACATGTTGTCCCAAGCCTGCCACAAAAGACGGACCGTAGTTTCTGTGCCACTCGTAGTATGTGGATTCTTGTATAGGATGCATCATGAGGCGGAGGTGCCCGATGAGAGGGTCAGCTGGTGGACTGGGAGGTAAGCCTACATCTGTGCGACGGGCAGTGAGACGACGAAAGAGATGAAGTAACCCGAATGCACAAAGTAAAGCGGCGAGAGGTGCAAGAAAGAGAGGGAAAGACATGGGGACTCTGTAGTCTGGTTGTAGGGATGAGGTTCGTTATTGGATCGGGCTTTATTCATTTTCGCGTGAAGACCGCAAATGCTGAAATCCTGGTATTTGGAAAGGGCTTTCAATATGAGCCTTCTGCGGCCCGGGGTCCTGGGTTGGATCCATAGATCTCCTGTTGGGACTAATCCGAAGCAGGGAAGAGAGGACATCGCATGACCTGGTGTGAGATTTGAACGATCTGCTATCCGGGATTATCACACACCACTCCACACCGCGGGTGCCCCGAATGCAACACCTGGCTTCACCAACTGATTAGACAATGCCACAAGAATGATACGGTAATGATGGTATGACTCTTGAGAATATGATATGATCAATGTATTGAGATTGATCAGAACAGGCACACACCAATACGAAGTCTTAGCATTTATTCCTTTTGTTGTCAAACCCCCCATCGTTGGCTGAGGTCACCAGAGAATCGGTATAGTTGATAATGACTCGGAGGACACAGAAATGCCAACCAGTTTTTGGATTCAGAATCCAGGTAGCACGTACCATGCAGGGAAGACGGAACAGAGAAGTATTATTTGACGTGTGTATCGGCTGCATAGAAGGCACTTTCCAGGACACGATGTGCCAGGGACCAAGGGTCGAGTAGTAGCCCCGAGGTGAAGGGTCCGAGAAAAAAGTCCACGGAACAGAATAACGGATGCGTTTCAGTGCCTGCGATATCGGTCCGAATATCAGTGAATGATGTAGAGGCCAACCGAAGTCATTGGGCGCACCTTCGACTTAGACAATGGTAGCACTGTCTAGGATCAGGCTTGAGGAAGCAGGAAAACAAGGAGGCCTCTTTGATGAACCAAGAGTAGAATATGGGGAAGTGCTCGAACAGGAACCCTCTGGTACAGAACACAACGTGTCATTAGGAATAGTAGTGACTGATAGATCGACAAGCCTTTCACAGAGCATGCCGGGGAATTAATTTCGCCGATACTTAAGTCACATTACGTCGTCGACTCCCAAGAAGGCTTCTGAGGACTTCTGCCTTCCATTTTTCTGTCAAATCTTGGAAGAGGTGCCGATATCATCACCTTCATAGATGAAATGAATGAGACTGTTAAGATGGTGACAGTCACCGTTCATCTCGGGCTGAGGGGCCGTACTAGTCTGTCGGTTGGTGGTTCAGTACGTTTCAGTTGGTCCCACCAGGATTCAGAGGTACGAAGTAGTATACATCAGAGGCGTAGATATTGCTGTGAGAATCGCGCGCTCAGATCACGTAGCGACTGCCAGTGCTTTCTTGCGGCAGAACACAACCATCGAGTATGTTATTTGGTCATATTTGGCAAGAGCTTTTGTATCTCCCGATTTGGAAATTATTGCATCTCAGATTCCGAAAAGGAGGCCCTCCGGCCAATGGCACGATGACGAAGGTATGGAGAATCAATAGATGAACTACTCATAGTCATATATACACAAGAGGAAACAGAGACTCTATAGCTTTTCCAAGGCATCTCGTGACAATTTCGACCTGGGCAGAATCGTGCATTTGAATGGCTTAGGGCGACTGCCAACCAATCAGATTCACGCAAAACGTCACTACTCATCAAAAGCGACGTACCTTGTCAGAGCGACGTGAAAGTCGGCTTTCGCTTCTATCGTATTGCCGTTTTCGTCCTTGCCCGGTGATATATCAAACGCAGCAAGGAGTGCAGAAATGACGATCCACACGCTGGCTTCAGCGAGATACCTTCCGGGACAAATTCTTGATGCAGAATACGAATCAAAGCGTATCCACCACATCACAGGAGTAGTTTACTCACCTACGTCCAAAACCGAAAACGCTGCCGGGAAGGGGCTCTCCGAGACCCTCGGGTTTGGGCAAGTACCGCTCAGGGTAAAAGAGGCGGGGGTTCTGATAGACGTTTTCGTCCATCGTCATACACCTATTGATACTATTGAGCTTGATGAACAGCTCCGGACGTCGGGAGTGCTCACCGGGTGTTCGCAATGATGGTAGCTCCTTTGGGTATGAGCATTCCTTGGTAGATGTCGTCATCCATCACGCGATGAGGTACACCTTCATTTCCGTCAGGGGGACACTTGAACGAAACTCAGAATGAAGCATACCGAGAGGTAGAGCAGGATGCCACCTGAAATATCATGAGCGAGATGATCTTCTTTGGAGATCAAAGACAGAACGAACCTCATTGACTCTTGAAGGACACACTCGACATAAGGGAGTGACTCGCGATCCCCGAAGTCAGGGAGTTTCCCTTCGCCCAAGACCCGGTCGATCTCTTGTTGTGCCTTCTTCTGTACGTCGGGATGCAATAGCATTATCAACATGAAATTCTCGATAGTGGACCACGTCTATAAACCGACGACACGTGAACAAGACACCTGCACAATTGGCAATGTCCGCACCGTTTCTGAACCACCTGACGAGTTGATCAGTATATGCACCAGCGACTCAGGGACGGGGGATGACTTGAACGCTTACCTGCGTAGAATTGAAAAGAGGATATCTTGAGTCGTCTGAGCTCTTTCTCCGAAACGTTCTTAGTCCGATAGAGATTTTCAAGCGCCATGGAAAGAAACGAAACCTCTGCACTCCCAGAAGCCTACAACAAGTTAGTGGCACAAACCCCATCATGGTTATTTGCAACACGAACCATCTTCTGTTCCACGTCCTTGAAAGGAATATCGATTGCGTTTTGTAGCACTGGCCTAAACTCTGGAAAGAGCGGATGGTATGAATACTCCTGTATCCAGCAGGTCCGTCCAGAAACTTACGTTTACAGTGATTAACCACACTTGCTCCTGGGAAACCGGCGGGGAGATATCTCACTGCATTCCCATGTTAGAGGAAATACGGACCCTGAACAGCTATCATACACACATAAGGGGATAAAATCAATAGCTGCCATGCCGGGCTCTCCTGCACCGGCCACACACTGATTGATGTCTTCCGTCAGTTGCAAATACGGGTCGTCGTCCGTCTCCACTCTGTGACCATAGGCAATCTCCAGAATTACGGCACTTGCAAACCTGTGCGGGCATGTCAGAGAGACAAGAAGAGGGAATTGGTTGGCTCCGCACCTCCTGACATGTGAACTGAACTGATCAGGTGAAGCCAGGAAATTCTTGAGGAGAAGATGGGCCTGATTCAGTTGGTTATCCTGAAAAACGCGAACACCGGATTGAGATAGGGCCTCTGCGAAGAGCTTGCGGGTCTTGTGGAACTCTTCGCCGTAAGGCATGAACCCCAAGATATCATGCCATCCGAGTCTGACAAGGACGAATGAATGAACTCGATCCGTCTATTGAAATGGGTCCACTTACAATTCATGTGCAGGAAAGTGAGGCCGGTCGCTGTATAGCTTACCCTTTTTATCGAGCAAGTCCTTTGCAGCTTGTTCACTGTTCAGGAAGATGATGGGTTTCCCCAGGATATTGAGATGCACAACATCGCCTACAATGCAGCGGAATTAGCTCAGGACGCGAAGTACTCGATTGAATAAATGCTCACCGTATTGCCTATGCCAATCGTAGTATGTAGTCTCTTGAATGGGGCCTCTCATTAGGCGCAGATGACCTATAATAGGATCTGGTGGTGGGCCTGGGGGTAAGGGTACATTGTCACGACGGAAGAGACGAACAACGCCATAAACAACGGCAAGAGCAAGGAGAGGGACGAGGTAAGACTGGAGGGACATCGGAGCTGGTTGATTTCGAGGGATTACCAAAAACAGAGGCCCCAGAAAGCCAACGATTTATATGATTTTCTGTGGTGAATTAAATAGGAAAGCACAGAAACTTGGTCCCCGGTGGTTTGAGAATCCGACGTCTAGCAAATGGCCTTGACTGCAAACGTAAGCTCTTCGTATCGGACCGAACGGACAGTCTTAACATACAAAGAGGGTCTCCGCATGGCGCCGCGTGGGATTGGGGCAAGAGAGTACCGATGATAACAATGCATGGTGTCACCGTGTGCGTACCGCTAGTATGCGCTGCATTTGCTTAATACGCTAACCCGAAACACCATTCAGAAACCATTGACCTAGGAGCATCGTTGATAAATCCTACAATAGGCTGATTGATGTTCACCAGAATCGTCTTGCGGCTTTGGTCGATCAAGGGAAGGTTCAATCTTGCACAGCTCTGTGGTGGACTCGTTTCATATTGTCGGAAAGTCCCCCTAATCTTGTAGCTGTAGCCGAAAATCAATGGACGAAAGCGATAACCGGCCATGGTAGGCGAGTCATGAAGGGAAGACGGTGGTAGCTCCATGGAGAAAAAAAGAGGACTCCGAAGCACCACTGACAGGAGCTTGGAAGTACTCAGATGCCCAGGTCTGCCGAACTTGTGACGGAGGAAAAAAATCTCCATGCAGATGGGCACATAGCAGAGCGTAAGCATTCTGAGCGTCGGTCTTCCTGATTGTCATCTGCACGAGGTTCATTGTACATCAGTTCGCGTGACCGGCAGAATTGATGGCAAATGCACACCTGAGTTATCTTTCTTGGGGGATGATGTTGGCATGCAGGGTCAAGGACCACTGCAGGAAGGTCAATGACAGGTGCAATCAGTTGACTTTCCTTACGTGACTGAATGAAGGGTGAGGTGTGGTAATCCGGTCACTTATAAACCAGAGAAAGCACCCGAGCGTCCGTGCTCTCGGATCGGCTGCACGTACTCCGTTCGGCGGAATACCCAAGGAAGTTTACATTGCTGGTACAGGTTTGGGGTTAATCCGAGTTCAAGTTCACGACTTGAAGGAATAAATACGAGAGGATTCTCTGCCAATTCGAATCAACTTGAATGGGATACGAGTTCACCGAACAAAGTTCGTCGAGAGAAACGAGACGTATGCATAGAAAATTCAACGAATGTGTACAACAAACTGAAGCCTGTTCGTGCGTGAGTGAACAATGGTACCACCGTGCCAACCCTGGCGAGCAAGAAGGAGCAGTTTGTGGGTTGGTCGAGACGCGATCACCTGACCTGATAATTCGCGTGTGTGGCTGAAAGTGCGACGCGTCAGACGCGGTGGCACTTGAGCGCCTGCACACGGTTGAAGTTGAATTGCCATCGCTAAAATGTCCCGTTTACCACGCCTGCTCTCTGAGCCAGAAGGGCACTTCTCCTCGTCTTTATCTTCATCAACATCCTCATTAGTTGACATGAATTCCCTCAAGAGGAAAGCCACAGACGACGTATCGTCCGAGCAGCCCAGGAAGAGGCTCGCTCCCATACCCGAATTGAAGCAACCGTTACAAGATACGAAGAACACAAATCCATCCAACATTGCGTTCCCCAAACGAAGTGGGATACCTCCACTGACACGACCTAGGGCTCCGACCCTTACATCCACCGCTCGACGTACACAACGAGCAACTAGTGCCCCTCCCCGATCGACAATCCCAATAACCCGTGCAGGGCCAGCGACAAGATCAACCACTGCTGCGAGAAGACCTATAGCGGGCCGTGCAGGGCCCTCTAACATCAACAAACCTGAAGACAAACGATTCCAATCCTTACAGCAACAAGTCACTTCCATTGCATCAAATCGGGCAGCAGATGTTGCTCGTTTCGCCGCAGATATGGACGCAGAGCGTGCCAAACTTTCGGAATTGCAAGCAAACCACTTGGTTTTGTCCCGCGAACTCGCAGCTGCAAAGTCTCATGATCTCACTCGACGCCGAGAACTTGAGGACCGTAGCGAAGAAATCGAACAACTCAAGAGGACCCACGCTGATGCCATCCTGAATCTAGAAATGGATCTCAAGAGAAAGGAGAGGGAAAATGTGGATTTGAACGACGAGTTGAAGTATTGTAAAAACGATCTGGAGAGAGAAAGGGAGACGGTTTCGACTCTGAAGGCTACGATATCTCAGCAATCTACGACACAAATTACGCTCACTACTCAGAATACCGCTCTCCAGGCGCAGGTATCAAGTCTTCAATCTGCGCTGAGCGACCTCGGCAGCCAGAAATCGCAAGTAGGACTGTCGCTGGATTCTGCCATGAAGAGGATTGCTGAGCTCGAGGAAGAAAACCAAGCCGCCGAAAGACTCCGTCGCAAACTCCACAACATGATTCAAGAGCTGAAGGTCTGTCCTAGCGATCTGATGACCTCCAGTGCTCTCTCGCTAACGTCTCATGTTAGGGAAACATTCGCGTGTTCTGTCGTGTTAGGCCACTTATTCCTTCGGAAATATCAGCGGGTGCTAGGATTGGAGCGAATTCCCGCAGTCCAACCCCTGGGGAAGATGAATCTCTTGCTGCTGAGATAGCTATCCCGATAAACAAGAACACCGCGAAATCGTTCTGACCTCCTCAAGCGAGAATGCGATGGGTCAAGAGAGGAGTAACGAATGGTCTTTCACCTTCGACAAGGTACCAACATTCACTCCCGAGTGACCTGAATTATGCTGAGTTAGGTACAGGTCTTTGAGCCCCATTCCACCCAATCCGAAGTATTCGAGGAAATCTCACTATTGGCCCAAAGCTGCGCAGACGGTTATAACGTCTGTGTCTTTGCATACGGTCAAACGGGATCTGGGAAATCATTTACAATGGAGGGGGGTTCCGTAAGTGTTGATTTCACACCGCCATCCTACAACTCCTCTCATCTCATACTTTGATTACTAGTCTGAATCCACGGCGGGCATGATTCCGCGAGCAGTAGAACGGGTTTTTGAAGCCACCGCAGACCTCAAGACGAAAGGCTGGGAGTACAGGATGGAAGGCCAAATGCTTGAGATCGTAAGTCGAAATGCGTCGGTAACCACCCGGACTCAACGTCTTACGCGTACGTTTCACAGTACAACGAAACTATCAACGATCTCCTAGGAAAGGGTGAATTCGATAAGAAGAAACATGACATCAAACACGACAAATCTGGGCGCACAACCGTAACGGATGTGAACGTTGTCCCCCTATCCTCGCCTTCCCAAGTTCGCACTCTTCTCACGCAGGCGCAATCGCGTCGCACCGTCGCGGCCACACTGATGAACGAACGATCCTCTCGGTCTCATTCCGTCTTCACCTTGCGCATCATTGGAGAAAACACCATCACTGGCGAGACCTGCGAAGGAAGCTTGAATCTTGTTGATTTAGCAGGTAGTGAAAGGTTGGAGAAGAGCGGCGCCGCAAACGATAAGGAACGATTGAAGGAGACACAAGCTATTAATAAAAGTTTGAGTGCGTTGGGAGATGTCATTGCTGCCCTCGGTGAGAAGGGAGAAGGCAAAGGGGATAAACATATTCCCTATAGGAACTCAAAGGTACGCTTCAATTGGTGATCAACGGATTGTGGACAACGCTGATAGATTTCGTAGTTGACATACCTCCTTCAAAACTCCCTGAGTGGCAACTCAAAGACTTTGGTAAGCCTTGACCACTTCCTGACGGATCAATCTGGTGCTCACCCAGCGGATTACCATCGTTACAGATGGTACTCAATCTATCGCCTTTGGCCACTCATCTGAACGAGTCGTTATGCTCTTTACGTTTCGCAACAAAGGTTCGTTAGTCCATGTTATCGTTATGCCATTCATCATTGCTGATTCTTCGTTTCTACGACCCAGGTTAACAATACCAACATCGGTACAGCCAAGAAGCAAACCAGGGCGGCAAATTCTTGACGAATCCCGTTTGAGGAATGAATGGACTTCTTTGCGTGTGCTGTTTACGTTCTTTCGGATGTTGTTCTTCGCATCGTTTCTCAATGAGTTATTTCCTTTACTTTGTACCGAATGCTTGCCCAACTTTATCTATCATTTTCTCATTTCCCGAAATCACGATCAGTGGCGTAGAATCTATCACAAATACGAGCACTGCAATGCATCTGATTGTGCACGGCCCATCCTACAACGGTATCTAAGATTTCCGGGGTATACAATCGAGGTAGGAACAGAGAAGCAAAATGTAAGTAGCAGGACGATTTATAGAACTATTCCAGGTTGTCCTCGCAAGGTGTCACGGTCGAAGCAGATGTAGCAGTGGTTGTGTTCCATTCTGTAGACACAGTAGTTGCTGACCATTGATCTCGATTCCTGAATGCGGCGCGACGCATACTCAGCATCAATCTTGAAACCATTGTGACGGAAAGGCTTATGTACATATGTAAGGCAAAGGGTCAGAGCGACGACCACATTGACGAAGGAAACATACCTCGAAGCGGGTGTTGATAGTATTCCTCTCAGTGCAGGCTGTGATATTCAAACTACTTGAGTTCTGTAGTGTACTGATTGAAACTGTGTCCCTACCTCCAGCTCCTGAAACAAGGTTTGAGAAAATGGGTCAGGATGGAGGTTGTATTGTGCGCACATAGAAAGTAACTACATTGGCCGCATTCACGCAGGCCATCACGCTAGATGCAGGTTCAGTGTGAAACAGTCCAGTGGAATAAAGTAAGTAGAGGCTCGGACTTACGCGAAGTAAATTGCTCCTTGAAAGCACCACTTTTGCGTCAACGTGAATATCGAGCAGGTTCAACGCTATGAACGTACCGTCCCGTAACATAGCTTCCAATAGCCCATCAAATCCTCCGAACACATGCTCAAATCTTAATACCCATATTTTGTAGACAGTGAGACAAAATATTACGAGGTCGAAGGCAAGCAAAGCCACCCAAGCTATTGCGTCGCCTGCCAGTTTTCCGAGGCTGAAAATCCACGGCATAGGGTGACGTCAGAGAATTACACTCACGATTGGCACTATGTGTACACCTTTGAGCTCGAAAGGAAGGCTGTCTTCACATTAAGGGACTTACGTGGAGGACGCCAATGGCTGATCGAGACAACCATTCACCTCGCCAATGTCCAACTCGAAGTCCGAGTCAGTGGGGACAACCTCTGGTCCAATTAGAGCCCACTATCCAGGCGGGTATTCATTAAGTGAGAGAAGATGATTCCAATTTGAACAAACCACCTACCAAGACCAAGCTCACACACGCGGAGGACGAGACCAGGAGTAGGGTAAGCACTTTCTTATTGTTGTTGTATATTGCCCATATCCGCAGAAGAAGTATCACTGTAAAATTTAGGTCGAATTGGGATTCCCTGAGGTTTGAGCACTCTCCAAATGATTTCCACAACAAGAAAATCTTACCACAAACCACCAGTATTGCTATAGTGATTTGTGCTTGATGTGCGAGATCGAACTTTCGGCACTGATCCAGTTTGCTGATTGCGGGTGCCAGGACGTTTGATGGGAGCATGGACCCTCTTACCTCGGATGTAAATAATCGGGAGAACCTTCCGGCAAGAGTAAAGAAGAGCTGCGATGCTGTCATTGAAGGTCCCCGTAAGATAATATAGCAAGGTCGATTGCGCACAGATATAAACGTAAAGTATTTGTTGAAGAAGAAGAAGTACGACCAGCTTGTCCGAGCACCGCGCCACGCGTATTGAATCTCATCGCCAAGGGTAAGAAGATAGTCGTAAAAGAAGACACCTGTGGATGCGTAAGTTATAGTACAATGGAATAAGATCGAACGTTCACCTGCCCCAGCAAGTAACAAGTAATCCTGAACGGCACTACTCCGAATTCGGTGTTACTATTGAGATATAGGAGGGTACGGACTCAGACCACATACCCAGAATTGGATAACCCGCTCATCGCCAATAGAAAGTCTTCTGTCGACCAAGAGTAAAGGAAGACACGACCGTGTGAAGCGAAAATGAGAAATGAGGTTTATCTGGGCAGAGTGGACTGGGAATCAACCTGAACCGAAGAGAGATCACACTAGTGCGAACGATCTAGGGAATAGGGGATCCAACAACCCGCGTTATTGATTCATGTTTCATGGTACCCCAAGAGGTTAAGTGGTTATCACCAAGAGCGCGTTCGGGAGGAAAGAATCAGATCGTCGCCTTCCCTGTTGACCTTGTTAGATGTAGGGTGGAGATAATCCACTTTAAGTCAAGAAATGGTGCCACCGCGATGAAGTTAGATAACATATCTTGATATATCTTTACATTGGTTTTGAATTCTGGGATGAGGACCATGTAGAGATGGACATTATTCTCCTCGGATAGAGGCGGTGACCCAAGAAGTCAAACCCAAGCTCCAAGAAGACCATGGTAACACAACACTCACATGGAGCCATGAAGAACGTTGAACTGCAGACAAGGCACAATTACGAGAAGCTCAAGCATCCTCGTATCATGTCGAAGGATAAGAGACCCTGCCATCTTGATACAGGATAAATCATGGAAAATCGAGCACCACATGGGGACCGATTCGAGTTACATGGTCCTACGCAGAGTCACATCTTCGATGGAAAAATTCCACATGAAATATCATTTCCTCCCTACATAAAGACAAAACAGCCACCATCCGGGTTCGAGGTCAGAGGGCAACAAGGCGGGCCGGGTGCATGGATTCCATTTGAATCGGATGTTCTCGATGAGGAGATTGAGTGCGTATGGGTGGTATCCAATCTCCCCCAACCCGTGATGGTACTGAGAACGCTTGAGAAACCGCAGCCTGACGAATATTCAACATCAATCTGGATGCCATAGTCACAGATAGACTCCGCCATGAAGAGTCAGCGAAGGCACATCATAAGGTTGGGGTACTCACCTATGTGCGATGGTTGTGAACGAGCCTTTCAACAACGGCTTGGGAGCATATCAATAATACGCCCCGTCTGAAACCAGTTCTGAACCTACCGGAAATGACTGGATCACGAAAAATGAGTGCTATCCCAGAGAGATGGACGGGGTACTCACATAAAAGGTGAGAGTGTTCGCGGCGTTGGCACATATCATCACACTGGTCAGAAGGTCCAAGGGATTGTATCAGTTGGATTGAGATGTAGAGACATGTCTCACGCGAAATAGATAGCACCTGTCAACACATCGTTGAAATGAGCACAGCGAGTCTCAGAGAGAGAAAAATCCTCTACCATCGCGCAGGATGACTTCTGAGATTTGACTCATGTGCGGTATCCTGAGTTGAGGTTGTGCCCCAGACGTCCTCGCAATTGTGAGCAAGAATGTCACTATGTCCACGGCAAGGAGACCCTCCCAAGGCAGAACAACGCCTATACAGGTTTTGTTGAGAACACGTTTGCTGCTACCATATCGCCGAGGCTTTTCACATACCAGTGACCCTATTCAAAGATGAGACCTGGGAGTAAGGATGAAAGAATTGGCGGCCTACGCATCAGGGGAGATCGCGGAATGACACCCTCCGACGGTAATCTCGGCCACATGCTGCCGTAAAGCCAGCTGGGGTTCGTTGAGTATATATTCTATGAACCACTTCAGGAAACTCACGAGGTTTAGAGTGACAGCTACAGCTGCCATCAACGCATAGAGGACACCGATCCTCTTATCCTTTGAGTATAGCGCATAGGTCCGAAGGAAGAGGATTACTTCAATGATCAGGTAGCATTTTTGCGTAAGTCACCGGAGTCTTCAGTTGAGAAGTGCATGGTACCTACTTAATACGAAGCTCATCGCAAGATTGATACCGATATGTCGAAATAGCAATACGATATGGCAGGTCTAGCGTCGGTGAGCATGAGAATCTGTGTCTTTGAAGATCGACAATACATCACCTTGTCTGTGGAGTAGACTGTGAAACTTTTGGATGATACGGTGATCAAGTGCTGAGCAAATGATCAATCTCGTCGATACTCATCAAGGAAAGTTTGGATAGGGTACCACAACGAAAGTGAAGTATCTGTTCAAGAGAAAAATCCATCTCCAACGTGTTTTGGGGCCTAACCATGCAAGCCGGACCTCTTGGTCAACGGTGAGGAGGAAATCGTAGTAATAGATGACTGGTATCTCTATATCAGCCAACGAAAATGACAAAGGTAACGGAAACTTGCCTATCCCAACGAGTGTCGTGTACATATCCATTTGCCTTGGCGAATTGGAATGAGGTTCAGCCTAAAATCATACAACAATACGGCTCACAACTGATATACCAGTGTCTGAGTCGAGAGGTCCAATCCCATATTAGATTCTAACGAAAGGACAGTATCACCCTCGTGTTGCTGTGGGCAATGTGAACGAGAAAGACACAAGGGGTTTTTTTTTCAAGATCGCGATTATTTATCATTCGAGATTTCCCTCATCTACGGGGTCCCAATTGGTGTATCCCAACTACGTTGAGCTGAGAATACTTCCAAACATATCATCAAATAAATTGATATCGTACAAGACTGTAACCACAACGCAGTTGAGAAAATGTCGCGGTAGGTATCAAAACAACGAAGCTGGGGCAGACGGCTTCTGGCCTGACAGACATCGAGAGATAAGGGGTCGGTTTCAAAGTCGAGAGGTGGGATCAAAACATACCGGACATGATTGTTGACTTTGAGACACGGATTAATCCCGGGAATTCGAAGAAGCAAGATAAAGAAGATATTGTGATAGTGAGCTGAATACAACGACCACCGAAACCTGATGACTGTATCAACGATCCCAAAATCCGGGTGCAAGATGTTTGAGACCGTCAGCTTGCTTGAAATGGCGGCAATATTATTGATATTATTGATGACTGACCTACTCTCTAAGCCTCTCGCCCCTCCCTGCCATGAACATTCCGAGGGGTCTCCAACGACGTTGAATACGTCAGCACACGATGGAGCCTGAGAAGGTTCTTCCTGTGCTGGGCATCGATTATCGTAGATAAGATTGTAGAGCGTTTAATTACTTGATAAGTATATTGGGTCCTTCCCCACCAAATTCAACGAACTTGACAATGGGTCGGCACTCTGAGGCCCGAATCCGACGAGTCTAGTGCATCTTCCTCACAAGATACAGTTGTTGATGTTTTATTGTTATTCTCGTAGACGGACTACGTAGCACGCTCGTTTGCTCATTTTCCTTTTCCGTCGTACGCATCACCATTTAGGCGCTCGACGCTATACGCTCGTTCACCTCCGTTTTGCGTTTTCCTCAGTCGCTCACTCACTCGTGTCCCGACTGAGGTATGTCATCTATTCATTCTCTTATACATATTATCTGACATGTATTGTAGTTCACATATTGTCAGGTATATACAATTAGTCGCTCACTCACTCGTGTCCCGACTGAGTTCACATATTGTCAACAGTAGAGTCTGAGCAACTGCGGCACCTTCTCGATTGCCAGCACGCAAGCCTGACTCAAATGGTACAGGAATGCTAACTGTCGGAAGTCTACGGAGGCGGTACCAGAGAATATCACTGGAACTGCCGGAATGATGTGATCATAAAAGACCTCGGGGGGCACTGCATCAATAGAACTGCTGAGCTATTCATCAGTTCACTCAGAGACCTGTCACTTCGTCGGTATCACCACAAGGGGGAACACTGATGATATTTAAACAGAGTCCGAGTCATCCCTAGGCTACACACGTCTCGACACCCATATGTAATGACGCTGACATAAGTTGATCATATCTCTCTCCCAAGAAACGAGCAAACTTGACCCGAAAGTGGGTGTACTGGAAGAATCCATTTTCACTCCAAGCCCGAGGCGCGAGGTGGTTGGAACGTCAGTATCGATAATGTCCATTCCGAACCCCCAAGAGAGGGTGAGGAGGGTGCATGAGACGCTGCAGCCCCGCGAATGTTCAACATAAGCCTAGATGCCATGGTGACAGAGAGGCTTCAACGTAAAGAGTCAGTGAGATTGTACCAAGCAAATACAAGGGCGTACCTATGCGCGATCGTTGTCAAGGCACCTTTTAGGAGCGGCTTGAAGTACAAAGAAAATCAAAACTCTAGAATCCGGGAGGAGACGCACACTCGCCATACCGGAGATAACTAAGTCATTCAATGATTCGGTGATGTCACTCGAAAAAGACGAAGGACTGACATACATAAAACGTCAAGATATTCGCTGCATTGGCAGATATCATCACACTGGTCCAAGAGGGTTGGATAAGTCATTGAGGTATAGTAAAAGTTGCGCACGCAAAATAGATGGCACCTAATCGATACGTTATCCACCAGAAGAAGAGAGAGAGAACGCAAAATATACCATCTCGTAGCATCACTTGCGAGATGCGACTGACTCCAGGTGTCCCGTATTCAAGTCGCGTACTGAGCGTTCTCGTGATTGTTAATACAAACACGAATATGTCACAAGCAAGGAGGCCTTCCCAGGGCAAAGCAAATTCTATGTGACGCATGAGAGAGTGTTGGTACCCGAAGCTGTCTACTTCTCAACATACTTGTGACCCTGCTTTGAGAATCAGAGGGACGCATCGTGTAAAATTGATGACTCACGCAGCAGGGGAAATAGCAGAATGGCAACCTCGATCGATGACCAGTACGACATGGCGACGCAGGGCAAGCTAGGATCCTTCAAGATAAGAATAAATTTAATGGCCCACACCGAACGGAAAGCACCTACGAAGTCCAGCACGACGGTCCCCGTGCCCACAAGAACAAGCAGGATACCGACCCACTTATTTCTTGAGTATAATGCAAATGTCCGAAGGAAAAGTATTGCTTCAACGTGAGGCATGAAGTCATTGGTAAAATAGTATCTAGAATGAAAGTGAATTGTACTTACTTCCCACCAGAGTCAACGCAAGGACTATACAGACCTGTCTGGCTAGCGTCATAACTTGGCAGGCCTGGTTATTGTGTATATCAGAGCGATGATGGTTAGTGACAACATCACTGATGTACGACCTCACCATAGATGTCTTGTCCAAGTAAACTTTAGAGATGGTTAATAGGTGCTAGATGACGTAGCAGTGAGCCCAAGTATACAAACCGCCATGCGTGAGGCTTTAAGAATAATTACCACCATGAAAGTAAAGTATCTATTGAAGAAGAATACCCAT
Organism: Meripilus lineatus; assembly: GCA_027627245.1. NCBI lineage: Eukaryota > Fungi > Basidiomycota > Agaricomycetes > Polyporales > Meripilaceae > Meripilus > Meripilus lineatus. The sequence goes on along the minus strand of JANAWD010000009.1, from coordinate 31,102 downwards.
GACCAACTTGTTCTTCTTTTGAACCAAGCATACCGGGCCTCCTGGTCGATAGTAAGAAGGAAATCATAGTAGAATATGACTGGTAGATTCCTCCTGTCCAGTCAATGATGTGGCCACGGTAGAAGAGTAAAATCAATGGCACTTGCCTAATCCAATGAGAGTTGTATACACATCAACTTCCCTTCATGGAGAAGTGAGTCGTCGTTTAACACCGATGATGGTGCGATACTCACAGCTGATCTTTTGACGTTTGCAAGATATCCACACCCATCACAGGTTCTGGACGTGGTCAGAGGAGTAAGGGAAACAATGGTTAGTATCTCTGGGTCTGACCCTCAGGCTACATCCAGGATTCGGTTGAGTATACCTATGAGACCATAGTTATAGTGAGCTCTCACATGTAGGAACTTGTGGTCGACTTATATGATAGTAGATAGCAGGCCCGGTTTTGCAGTTGAATGGGTTTAGAACTTGAAAATCTTGTTCATGCCCTGTCAAATATCCTTTATACAATGTCTGGATGAACCAATTGCGGCCACGGGTCAGTACATAGCAGTTGACATAGAATTCTCGTCTTCGAATTGCATGGTAAGGCGTAAGATGCCGTCTCATCTGCCTGACGCATTGTGGTCGAGAAGTGCCACAGAAGACTAGGGCCTGCAAGTGGGGAGTGGCGTCAGCCTGATTGGGTGACAGGTATATCGTGGCCTCCAATGAGATCTGAGACCGAGGGTGGAAACAGGGAACATTTCCCGTACACCGGAGATCATGTCACAACAACCGCCCACGATGGCACGGAAGTCGCGGGACGGGATTTCGCCTCAACTCCGTCCTTCTCGAAGCAGCATCTGGCTCTGACTTACCAATGTGAACACCTTTTCACGCCGCGGACTCAGCTCGGAGTCATCTGCATACCCACCACCAACACAACGATGCCCTCCGAACCATCGTCGACCTGGGGCATCTTGCTGCTTTCGCTATCTTTCCGGTCTTTGTCTTTATGGTCTTTCCGTTGAAAGGATGCACAAGTCATCTTCGTGGCTACGAAACACGGTTGGACCGTAGCTGCTTCCGGACGGATTTGGCAAAGTGGTTCATAGGCAACTGTCATGGTTCAGTCAGTCAAGCTCTAATCAAAGAGCTCGTTGAAACCTGATTCCTAATCAAACGGAACAGAAAGCGAGAAGCAGACGTAGTACCTGGCATTGGTCTGCATTGCATAGGGTCTCAATTACTGACATGGCGCCAGAAATGTGATCGCTCTCTATTGTTCCCGAGAAGACGACACTCGCGCTTGATCTTGCTCGTCCATTTCAAGTAGTCACATTTCTATTCGAGGTCGACCTCCTCCCTCAACCTGTCAGCCCAGGGCTGTCGCATCCCAGCGCAACCGATTTACTACAATATATCAACACATGCACCAATCAAAGCACCGAACCTCACCTTGAAGAAACATTACGCATCCGCAAGAAGACACCTGAGAATATGTGAGTTGAAGGTCCGATAAAAGTAAGATCAAACGTGTACCCACCCAGCAAGTATCAAGTAATTCTCACCAGCGCTGCTCCGAATTCAATGTTATTGTTGGGATGTCGAAGGAGTAGACAGACCTGGCAGGTCACTGGATTGGCATGAGACCACCCGCTCGCTGCCAATCGACAGTCTGCTACCAATCAGGAGTAGGGGGAGACAAGGTGCGAGTGGAAGATGGGTGAGAAATGAGGTGCATCTAGGTAGAATGCACAAAGGGGAATGAAAACAACCTGGACTGAGGAGAGACTACACCGGTGTTAACACGAGATCCAACAAGTCGTGTCGCTTCTCCACTGGCCAGAGGCTTGAAGTCGTCACAAGAACACTTTCGGGAGGAAAAAAATCAGATTATCACCTTGACTATTGACGCTGTTAGTTGAAGAATGGAAATCTTGATGTAGACGTCACGTACCAACAAATCAAGCACACAGTTGGTCGTGACACACCCTGATCTGTCGTTACCTTGATTTTATGGTTTCACCCGTACCGTTCAAAACCATGACGCTTCTTGAACACACAGCTTCGGGAATGTCAATCTCGTCATGTTATACCCTGCTATGTTGACATAGGTCACGCTTTGGATATAGAAGAAATAGGGGAGGCATTCCGACCAGGACGATGATAGTAGAACACATAAAATTATGGAGGACATTCAAACTCCAGATGATACTTGAGCTAGGGGTGATGGGTTTGTGAATGACATCTGAGTCGAATACTCGGAACCAGGTGATCGGGGGGTACGCATGGATCACGACCAATCTGAATCCCCGCGCAACGAGAACGAGTACACTTCCGCAGAAGCTGCTGCTTGGCGAATATTCAGCATCAATCTGGAAGCCATAGTCACTGAGAGACTTCGCCGAAATGCTGAGTAGGATGTACCACCGAAGATTATACGGCTCACCTATGTGCGATAGTTGTTAATGTGCTTTTGAACAGAGGCTGCCGAATATATCAGTGATTCCTTTCGATCAACTGGATCCTCGACCTACCGGAGATAACTAAATCGCGTGAAATAAGCAATATGCAACGAAAGAGACCGACAAACGTGCTCACGTAAAAATTGAGGATGGTCGCAGCGTTGGCACATATCATCACACTGCCCGGAAGGCTTGCGTGAGTATACTCGAACCACACGCACAGCGAGATCTCACGCGAAATATATGGTACCTGTTCAAAAGTTATTGAATTGAAACAAGACAATTCTCAAATGGCATACCATCTCGTAATATGACTTGTGACATATGGCGTATTTGTGGTATCCTGAGATGGGTGCGTGTCCCCAGCGTCCTCGCAATGGTGAGCAAGAACGTCACTGTATCTATCGCAAAAAGACATTCCCAGGGCAATGCAAGACCTACAGATGTGTCACCAAGATATATGTGTTGGCACAACCAAGATATATCTCATACCGGAGGCCCTGTCAAAAAAAATGAGATAGAAATACATGGAAGAGCTGGTGACCTACTCAGCAGAGGTAATCGCGGAATAACACCCCCGAGCAAAAATCGGGATGACATGATGCCGTAGAGCTAACTGGAGCTCGTTGAGGATACATCAAATGCACAACCTCAAAAGACACCCACAAAGTTCAATACGACGGCCACAATTGCCAGAAAAGCGTAAAGAACGATAATCCTCTTATCCTTGGAGTAAAGCGCATAGGTCCGAAGAATGAGTATCACTTCGATGTCGGGGAGGCATTTTTGGGTAAGTGATTTTGATCAGAGAAGGTTATGGCACCCACTTGTCACGACGCTCATCGCAACGACAACAGCAACCTGTCGGAACAGCGTGATGATACGGCAGGCCTAGGCATCGAAGGAGGTAAGAGGCAATGCTTTCGTCAATCAGGAATATGTCACCTTGTCTGTTGTAACCACTGCGAAACCTTTTGAGACAAGGGAAACAAAGTGCTGAGTGAATGGTCAAAATCTTGTCTGATAATTGTCGAGGAAGTGTGGATAGATTACCACTATGAAAGTGAAGTATCTATTGAATACAAAGAACCACATCCAGCTTGTTTTTGCGCCAAACCAGGCATATTGGACCTCCTGGTCAATGGTCAGGAGGAAATCGTAGTAATAGATAACTGAAATCTTCATATCAGTAGAAGAGGACACCAGATGCCACGAAAACTCGCCTATCCCAATGAGGGTCGTGTACATATCCATCTGTCTTCACGAACGGGGTGAGCTTCCACCTAAGTTGACGTTTCAAGACCGCTCACAACTGATATGCCAGCGTCCGCATCGAAAGATCCAGCTCCATAGATTTTGAACGGGAGTATGGCCTCCTTGTTGCCAGGCAGCTCTAGGGGAGCGAGGCAGAAGGGGAATCCAAAGTCCTCACTATGAGATCGTCCAAGTTTTCACTTGTCCCCAAAACCCTTTCATGAAACTACATTGGGCCCGGATGGCCTTGAAACGCCTTCATCTTGTGATAGCACAAGACCTATGACAGCATTCCACCGTATTTCCGCCAACAAGGGATATGGGTCGAAGAATGGAGGATGTTCTATAGTATTGTGTATATCATTGCAGCTGAGAACTCGTCGCGAGAATTGTCAGAACAATGAAACTCGTGCGATCGGTTCCGGACCTCACAAACATCAAGAGAAGGCATGGCCGGGCTCGAAGTCCCTTGCTTCATAGAGGGGGGAGATCAAACATACCGGACAGAATTGTTAGTATGAGGACACGCCGAAGCGGAGACGAAGCACGACGCATATAGCAGCGAATTGAATAGAGCGATCGCCGATGTCTGACAGGTGTATCAGTCATCCAAGAATAAGATAAGTGTACAAGGAAGGAGCACGTTCAACATGTGATCAATCTGCTCCAGACGAATTTCTGTGTTTGAGATCGCTTGCCCACTTGAAGTAGTTACATTTATATTCGTGATTGACTTCCTCTCTAAGCCTCTCACTTCTCCCTCTGTCATAACCTGGCCCGACGGGTCTACGAGTGCATTGAATAAATCAACCCCGTAACGGAATGAACAAGCTAAAAATTCACCTTGAACAAACATAGAACGTTCTTCCCTTGTTCGGGCCAGGTTTATTCACCGTGAACTTCTTCGCGGGTTCGCCATGCACCAGACATTTGGGGGGTTGTACAGGCGTGAAAAGATTTGACCAAGCCTCCTTGTTCTGCGACGAGGACGGGAGCTGAGATTGAGATTGAGATGAAGGTAAATCTAACTGCTCTGCAGAGGCAAGTTCCATCGCAAAACGAAAGTCGGCATCTACCTGACTCTCAGGATCGCCAGCATCCAGGGGCTCCGTCAGAGAAGTCGTAGGGTCCACATCGCCATCGTCAGAATCAAGGACAATGCAATGTTTGGCCCGAGGGTGCCGGATCGTCTCGCGAGGACCTTTGTTGGGGCCTTTGCCAAAGAATGAGGCTATGGAAGACTGGCTCGAATCTTTCTTTTTCTTCTTGGAAGATGAAGGTGCAGGTGACTCATTGGTTTTACGTTTCGGGGTTCGTTTTCCCTGCGAGGCACTAGGACGCAAGGGTGCCGGTTTCGGAGAAGGGGAGAATGACAGTTGAGAGGAAGGTAACTCATTCTCGTCAACAGACGGGAGAGATTTAGACCTCTGCGATTCTGTATCCTGGGCACAATCGCCCCGTTTTGCAAAGAAGTTTGATAGAAGTGTCTGCTTCCCGGAAAACTCTTCCCAAAACGTTGCGGCGAGACGCGGAGGATCTCGTCGCCCTGGCATCTGCTTCATGGCATCTCTCAACGTTAGGGTATCTCCAGATGGAAGGGTAATCTCGTCATGTAAATCTATAAATATAGGGCAGTGGTCCGAACCCTTCAGTGATGGCTGGATATCTCCGTGCTTGATCCACTGAAGCAATCCTCGCGTTACGAGAATGTAATCGACGCGAGTGCCATAATTCGTCTCTCTAGCTGAGATTTTTGTATTCCAACCTGCGAAATGTTCGTCTCAGGGAGAGAGGACCCCAGGTCAGGAGGTGACTTACAGGTATATAGGCCCTTTCTGTCAGGCCAGTATGTTCGAACGACATCAATCATAGGTCCGATTGGGTCTAGCCACGTTTGAAACCATGAACGAGCAGGATGCTCATAGAAAGTTTGGACAGTGCTCGGAAGGTGTCCGTCGCAATGGTCGAAAGGCGTAGCACAGATATTTAGATCCCCAACGACAATGACCTCGCGCCCCTCTTGCATGAGTAATCTGACACGCTCCTGAAGCATGAGGTGATAATTCATCTTGAACGACAGTCGCGCGTCTGAGGTTTCATTTGGACAGTAGACATTGATAAGTACGAAGAGACCAAAATCGATTATAAGTCCCCGCCCCTCAGAGTCAAGGGCGTCAAAGGTTGCAATGACATTCCCCTGCTCATCGGGGAATGGTTCAATGTCAGAAACCGACGGGAAGACGGGAGATACGCGTTCGTCTGTGGAAAGTGGGGGTTTCGGCTGGAGTCGCCCCGAGAGTCCCTCTTCCGCCTTCATGGGAACAGCGCAAGTGGAATCCGTGTAAACTGCAACACCACTGTATCCACCCTTTGCAGTTGGGAAGGAGAAGAACGAGTCGAATTTCCCTGGTATTGCGACGTCTCGTGGAAGGGCAGAACGCGATGACTTCATCTCTGTCGCACGCGTCATCTTCAGGATCCAAGAGTTGTCATTCTGGACGAGAACGCACCCTGGAAGCATATAATCTCTGCGCCAAGCTCTTCCAAAATTTGCTCACATCGTTGGAAAGTATTCCACCTGTCGTACGCGTTTGGCGTTGAAAGGCTTCGAACTCTGACAAACTAAACCTCAGATGCTCACGGGTGGTATTGAGGCAAGGTACGGATCCCGTTCTGTCGCAATATTAGCTATGTTTCTCATAAACAGAACTCAACCTTACAATATTCCACGACAATATCCGCATTTTCCAAGGTGCGCCCTCACAACGCGCGTTGTGTCGACCGCGTCGTTGGAGGAGGTCAAGTTGCTATGACCAGGGCGCCTATACCAGCACCAATCTCGGAAGCATTTGTCATGACCACGAGGCTCCCAGATCTCGATTAGCGCCAGAGGCTTGGGCTCATCCTTCGATTTTTTGTGCTCTCCTTGAAGTTAAAATCGCAAAGACAAGTGACACCACGAACTCACAATGGGCCGACTCCGTCGTTCAAGAACACACCACGCCCAAAGAGACGTTCATAGAGCATCCAGAACCCGAGTAACGAACCGCTCATCTCCTATGTCTTTAACCAAATACTGACTTTTCTCATCAGGCCAGGACGAGGGATTTGGACCAAATCCAACTCATCGATCTCGACCCTAAAGTAAGATAAAATCCCAGAATTCCAAGCTATCATGTCATACCAAACTCAACATCCGACCATGCACAGAACCGAGCAGCATTAGAGGCCCAACCACTCGATTACGAGAGACCCGGCCTAGCACAACATTACTGCGTCGAATGTGCAAAGTACGTCGTACGACCATCATTCCAGAACCCTCTCCTTAGACTCGATTGTTCTGCTTCCCAGGTATTACGAGACAGATGCCGCCCTCCGATCGCACTGGAGGAGTAAAGTCCACAAAAGACGGTGCAAAGCCTTGAAGGAACCAGCGTACACAATAGAGGAGTCAGAACGTGCTGCCGGGTTGGGAAGAGAGGGGAAAAGACCAACGACAACGACGGTCCCTTTATCACAGGAGGATATCTCTATGTGAGCTGACACCTAGATGCTACTCTTAATTTATTATCTTTTGTTGTACTACAGTCATCTTTTTCCGTCAATTTTCTTCACCGTCTATGTTCAATGACATTCATCCGAGCAAGTGAACACTCTTCACCTGATCCGTACTCAATGTTGCTTGCGCAAAGCCCCTCTCCAATTTGGAATGTGGTAAATCCGCTACTCGGAATATCTGCCAGTGCTCCTCCGGAGTCTATTCAATATGGATTTCCTCGCTCAAACAGCATACAATGAACGATTTCACAGAATCTATCATTTTGACACGAAAGAGAGACAATAATACTATAAGAACATGTACAATCAAAGGCTATGCAACAGTGTGACAATAAACAAGCTGAGGGGTATCGAAGTATGCGATCATAAAACGAGTTGTCAATACACCCATAAAAGCCAATGTAGAACATGACATGAAAAAAAAGAACGGGGGAGGGGGGAGGGATAGTATAAAAGTGGAAAATGTTCGGATGGTCCGAGGGGAGAGTGAGGAGGAGTAGGAGAGGTGGAACGACGTAAAGTAATGATGGACGGGGAAGAAAATGCGATAGAAAATAGTGAGAGAAAGGACGTCAACATGAACTGAAAGACCATGAGTTTCGGTAACTTAAAAGAGTAATTATCAGAAAATATAAAAAATCGTAGAAACCATCACGACCACCTGAACCATAGTATGTAAATATAAACAACGAGCTTCAACGAAAGCACGTATTATAGGCATCCAATGCAAAATGCAAAAGAGAAAAGAAACAAATATAAGTGACAGGGTGTGGGTGTCTTGTACTGTACTGTATGCGGCATGCGGTATGCGACGGGAGTGGAGTGCGGAAGTGTATGTAGTGAGCGACGATGAGAGAGCGAGGGAGTGGACGTGGGACGGACATGGGACATATCTGAATATACAATGAGTATGTATGTCAAGTAAGACGGAGACGGGGATGAATGGGATGGATGGATGGACGGAGAGGTGGGGTATAACTTTTCGATCAACGATCATCCAAAAATGCACAATACTTAAAAGTTCATCTCTATACAAAGAAATCTCATAACCAAAACCAAAAAAGAAAGAAACCCGACTCGTGCAGTAAAAAGCGAACAATCAAGAGGGAAAGACCTAAGGCACAGGAGAAGGGACGAAGGTATTCAGACGAAAAAGCAAACGAAAGTAAAAGAAAAACCAAGGAACGCACAGCTTCCATCGTCTTCTAACTCTCACTCACATCCGAAATAATCGAATATCGTAGATTATCCGACATCAACCCCCCTCCCACCTCCCCTCCAATATGCAACGTTCCCCCCGCCTTATCACTCCTCTCCAACAAATCATCCCACTTATCCGCCTTCTCCTTCTCCGTCCACACATGTCTCGGCGACTCCATCTCCCTAAACGTCAACGGCGACCTCGACATTGGCGTAGACATACCCGTAAGCCCCTTGGCACTCGACGGTGATCGAATGCTCGCAGAGCTAACAGACTTGCGTCTCGAATGAAAGAAATCGACATGTAAGGAAGGTAGGGAGGGGAGCATGGGTGTCTTGGGCGTAGCAGGCATCGGAGGGGACGTCGGTCCCAACGGTGAACTAGGTGAAGTCGTCAACTCCGGTGGCGGTGGATTCCTCCTCGAACTTCGTTTCGGCCTCGGAGGCGCAAGCACACCATCACCAACCACAGTGGTAATAGTGGTAGTAGCACCAGCAACATCAGTGTTCACATTCGCCACCTGCGGTTTCACGCCAAACTCTGACATTGATAAAGTGACTCGAGCTGGGAGTTTGAAGTTATTCATTGCCTCCGCTGAATTACCAGACGTGGGATTCGTGGGAGAAGGCGGCGCCGACCCGCCATTCTTTGATCCTCCCAACGTAGCTGCTCGTCGTGGCGGATGAGGTAGTGAAGGCCTCGGATCATCAACAGGCGTCACAATCTCCGTCTCATTCGCAGGCACCGAGCGCGACCTCCCCGATTTGCGTATCTTCCTCGGAGGAGCAGTAGGAGTAGGAGTCGTCGGCAACCCCTCCGTCTCCTTATTCACCCTGTACAACTCGCTCGGAGACAATATATGCTGTGCGATCGTCTTTGTTGGGCTTCCCGAAACGGGTAAAGGTGGGAGTTCTTCCCCATAAGACGAAGTTGAAGATCTGTTGGAAAGTGGTTTATGGAAGAAGCGTGATGAAGCCATATCAGACGACATGGGAGAAGAAGAGCGCGTGGTCGTGCTAGGCCGATGTCCGGAATGGCTACCAGAGCATTTCCCGGTCGACGGTCTTGACGCAGTTGACTTGTGAGACGCCATTGATGGTCTAACACCAGATAACGAAGTCCGCGACTGCATGAACCGAGACAACAATACTCCCGACTCGCCCGCGTTCTCTTTCTCCGGCGCCTTTGCGATATCGAACGTGGTCCGAGAGGTAGGTATCTTCCTAAAGTCCTTGGGAAGCGCAGGAACGGGAGGAGGCTCACTCGCCTCTCTGGTGTACTTCTCCCGAAGACCACCTGTACTGATTCTCTTCATCAACTTCCACAGCTTCCCACTTGACGACACCTCTTCCTCTCGTGGCTTCTGCCTCCTCTCATCCTCGCCTCTATAAGCCCTCGCTGATCGAACACCCTTCCCACTTCCAGCATACCCCGGACTCGCCTCTCCACTCATATCCCTCGCATTCGCATCCATCGACGCCCTTCCCCTAATCGGCAAGCTCGTCGTCGATTCCTGATGCATACTAGGCCGTCCATCATACGGCACATCCGTTTCACCAGCAACGAACACAACCTCTGACCTCGAATGCGGCGAATCCCCTCTCGAACTCTTCCCAATCCCCATCCCCGCAGCCTTCTTAAACTTGCCCGACACCTTCCTCGTCAAACTCTTCACCCCCGAAGAAACAGATCCCGAAGGAGTCGTAGTCCCAGACTTACTCCCGCTTCCCTTCTTCTTATGCTGCTCCTCACCACCAGCGATGCCCGCCGCGACCCCTCCAAACAACCCATCATAGCTCAAATCCCAAGTTGAATCCTGCGGACCCCCCGCAGCGACCACTCTCCCCGACGAACTCCCAAACACCGTATAATACGGTCCACTCGACTCCTCTGGATCTTCTTCGCCTCCGCTAGCAAGATACGCCAAGTCACTTGAGCGATTATGCGCATGTGAACGAATGGAGGCCATCTCCGGTCTTGCCTTTTGTCTCTGCAAATCGTTCCAACCCGAAATCTCCGCTAATTCCTCTCGTCGTTGTTCTTGCTGTTTATACGCATGCGCTACCGTCTCCGCAGGAGTCAACCCAGGCGGCGGCGGCGAATCCTTCCTCCTCAACGACCTCGAAGAATACACCGAATCCGCAACAACAACCTCTCCAGCACTTCCGCTTCCTCTAGCACCACTGGTGGTGGTGGTAATTTCCCTCACCGAAGACGACCTCACAGTCGGTTTAGAAGAAGTAGGTCTCGACGTCGAATGCGAACTTGAACTCTCCGAGAGCGCACCAGCAGCTTTGAACGTAGCGACAGTAGGCGTAGAAGGACTCGATTTCGAGCTGGACTTTCTCTTGAGAACATTTCTTGATCTCTCCTTTTCCTTTTCCCTCCCTCTTCCGGTATGCGTACTCTGCGGACTGTCAGTCGCAACTGCTGCTCCAGCCCCATCCCTTGACGAAATCTGGGAAGAAGAACCTCTTTTCTTCTTAATCCCGCTAGCCTCGCCTACGACTAGGACGCCATCATATGCAACAGCATGATCCCGCGACTTTGAATGGGAAGAAGAAGTCGGATTTGGAGCGCTCAAATTCCGCTGTCTCGCACCAACGGGTGACGCGGCACCAGTGGGAGTAGGTTGAGCTGCTTTAGCGTTGTTGGCATTGGCATGATGATGGTGATGATGATGGTATGGTTGACGGTTCGAGGCAGAAGGTGAAGAAGGCGATGTCGATGGTGAATCATAACTTGTCATCCTCTGGGAAGAGGCAAAGCCCGCTCTTGACCCCATCATTCTAGGTGATAATCTAGATGATGATATACCGAGCTCAACGTCAGAGGGTAACGATATGATCGAAGCACCTCCAGAATGAACGGGCATGGCAGGTTTACTTAAGAGTCGTTTGAAGTCCAAGGGACCGACACCTGTTCCGCCTGTGGTAGGAAGAGACTCGCGATCTGAGCTGGTGGTCCCAGTCGAAGAAGATTTTCGAGAAGAAGATATAGGCGTTGGTGACGAGCCCGCACGTGAGGAGCTGGGGAACATGCGGAAATTGGAACTCGTGTGAGATAGGGAATGAGTGTGGGAGGATTTCAATTGAGTATGGGCGTGGTAAGTGGTTGCTAACGGAGAAGGTTCATGTAAGGAACCTGAATTCTTCTGACGGGGTGTGGACATTGAGAAACTGTGTTCGGTTGAGAATGATTCGGTTGCGGTAGTGAGAAGCGAAAAGGTGCTCGGGACTGAACTGCTGATTCCATGAGCGGATGAAGGAGACGAGGACGACGTAAATGAGGGAGAGGACGAAATGGGGGACAATGTCGTGGGCATAATGCCGTATTTTCCAGTGGACCGGTTTGGTGTTACGGGTGGACCAATTGGAAATATGGGTTGAGCCGAGTGAGAAGACGAGGCAGAAGGTATTGGAGGCGGGTCAGGAGATGAACCTTTTCTTCGTGAAGATTGCTGAGTTGTATGCAAGAGGGTGGAGTCGGTTGTATGCGATCTTTGGGGTGGTTTGTGGGAGGATGAGTACTTTGTGGTGCGAAGATTCTCTAGAGAATGTTTTCTCGGTGGTGGAGACCTGACGTCGTGTTTCGTATTTGAGCGTTTGCGAGTCGCGGTGGAACGAGATGGGGAGTCAAGGTGAGAGTCGGCGAGGTGCAACTCGGTACGGGGAGAAGGGTGGCTAGACATTGGATCGTGGATCGTTGGTCTGCTGAGTTGTATAAAGATCGTGATGTAAGAACAAGGGACTGGATTTGCAAACTGTTCTAATGTTGGCAAGTGGGAGGGATTTGCACTCAGCCGCGCCGCTGACGCAAGAGGTGGTATTCATATTGGAAAGACTTACAACTGAAAATATGTGGTCTCGATGTCTGAATTTCGTCGTCAAATCCCGTGGAGTGTAATTCTGGCACTCAAAATAGCCTGTATAAAGAGAGCGGACAGAAATGAGCAAGAAGACAGGACAGAAGACGAAAGGGGGGAAAGGGGAAAAAGAGGAGGGAGCATACATTATGATATGGGTAGTCAGCAGAGCTGGTAAAGGTTGATACGGTCGTGTGGAGTAGGCACACGCGCGCGTTGCAATGACTGTTGCAAGGAGGTTTGGGTAATTGAAGAAACCCGAGGCACGGTATTGTACGTATACTCGTAATTGCGAACACGTGGAAGTAGGTTCGGTTTTGCAGCACAAGACAGGAATGCAGGTCGAGACACAGCCGAGACAAGCGTCGATGAGGGGTATGCGCAGCTGGGATGAAGACGACAGCTGTCTTCTCAAGAGTGGGCTGAGCAACTGGATATTATTGCAGTGATGGGCGAAGGAACGGACACAACTACTCAGTGGTTGTGGCGAGAGAAAAGAGGATCTGAAAGAAGAAATAAAGAGAGACTTTGGGTCGACTAAGGAGTGTAAGTGTTTTCTTGTTTTCTTTCGCCAGCAAGCAGCTGAGAAAACGCGCGCAAGTCAGAATGGAGAGAAAGAAAAAACAGTCGAGCGGCGCTGTATATCTGCCACCACCAACACGTGGCCGCTAAAAATGCACCGACGCGCCTTTCGCACTGGGAAACAAACTGGAAACAACCATGGCGTCCTCCACAACACTAAAGTCGAGACTGCAGCACTCGGTCGGCTTCCTATTTGCGTTCAGCCCTCTTTTCTCCACCCATTCCGTCGTTCCGCACCAAGGATCATCATATCTCAATAAAGCACACAACGAGCGATTAACCCTCCCATTCAGTAAAAGCCTTTCTTCCTACATACTGTATCCAGCACTCGCCATTCCCCTTTTTCACCTTTTTTCATTTTATGGTTTACGTCTTCCAGCTCTCGACAAGCGACGCCACGGAGGCAGAAAACATCACACCAACAACAATGCGTCCCCCAATCAGTTTTACTGCCCTTTCCAGCCCATGACAACAGGCCTCCCGTTTCCCCAAAATGAAAATCAGCCTCGACCCGGCTACTCGGCTCCGCACCCCTGGGTTTCCCATCTGGTATTCAGACGCCGGTGGCAATGCTCCATTGCTCCCGAATCAAATCCAACCGCGCGAGCCTCGTTCCCGCCAACCGGCCTTGGGTCTAAACTCTGTCTAAACTCTGAAGCATTTTCCGAGTCAAACACCTTCGTAGAACCTTCAACTGAGACAACGAAGCCGTTTGGAGCTTAATCTTGATAACACCCGAGACACGACGACACACCCGTACCCAAACGGAAAACCCACTGTTAACAGTAGCGAGGAAACCATAGAACCCGGTGATTTCAGGGTATCATTTTATCCTTGAGGCACCAGGGAAACAACCGCACAACGACACCAAACAGTAAAATCACCTGCCCGTGATATCCTACTATTCTTCACACGAATACTACGACTACAAGTCCCAGTGTAAACGTACGCGATATCATCGTATCTCTCACACGCACGCATCCTTGTACCGTACCAACTACTCCCTTGCCTACTAGTATAATATAAAACCACATCGTCGTCCTGAAACTCGTCCCATTCCATACGCGTATATCTTTGATGGACACAACAACAGAACCCTTCATGGACCAACACGGTATTAGGGTCTAGCACCATCTGATACCCATAAATCCTCCCATCCCGCCAATTCAACATCCAACCCCCTACGCATCTTTAACTCCCTTCTGCAACTCATCAATCGCCTCATCATACTCCCAAAACGCACTCAACCCATCCCCAACCTGTTCACCCTTCTCCATTCCCTCGCCCTTCATTTCTGAATCCTTATCGTCTCCATGACCCGAGATAGCGCTGGGGGTAGTAGCACCGACAACATCGCCCACGCCCAACGACTTCAAATACTCCTCCTTCACAACAGTTTCAAGCCTTTCCTCTTCCATCTCCTCCCTACTCCCCTTCCAAAACACCCTCTCCAAAACATGTCTCACCAAAACCCTAACAATCATATACCCATGACTCGCAGCCAACGCCACCAGCATCGCACTAAACAACAACTCCCTCGTCGAATTCCCACCCCCATGTCCATGATGATTCACATGTGTCTGCGTATGTGTATGGTGTTTCCGTTGCAACGATGTCCCTCCGAAATCGGCTTTACAGGAATCCGAAGGTCGGAAGAGATAGATCAGCGCAGAGTTGGTCAGCGCAGAGAGCCAAGTGAGAAATGTGAGCGAGTCGAGCCAGGGGCCGATCGTATCGCTCCGAGAGGGGATAGGCCTCCTCGTGTGGACTGCGATCTTGAATGCATCAGAGCGTAACTCGAGCCAGTTATTGACCAGCGACGTCACTATGAGATAATGATCCGGACATCCGAGTCAGTACCGATATGGGGTAACGGGGGAAACAGAACAGAAAAAAATGAGATAAACGACAAGCTGAAAAAAAAAAAGAAAAAACAAAAACAAATGGAGAAAAGGAAACTCACATGTAGCAAGAGGCCAAATGGTGCTCCAAAGCGCAACATACCCAAATTGCGTAACCATCTCACTGTAATCCACAAACAAGCTATACTCTGGCAACGCAACCTCCCTCCTCACCCTCTCCATAAACTCTCTCTCCTCCTTCCCATTCGCATTCTTCGCCACATCACTCCCATTCGTATCTTCCTCAAACGCCACCCGTTTCTTCTTGGCCGATCCCGGCGTCAACGTCCCACTCGTAAACGACAACCCCTTCCCACTCCGTACCGATTCCACAGCACGCAAAACAAAAGGTAACCCAATCTCAAGAAATGTGTTCACAACTTGGTTCGTTACCGTAAATGCGAACATTTGATCTCGCAACCTCGAGGGATTCAACTTGTTTCTCGCATTGACGTGATCTGTCTCCCAAAACGTCTTGCTTGAATGATGGTGACCGTGATGATCCTTCAGTTTCTCCGCGACGGCGCTAGCGGTTGGACCAGCAGCCGATAACACATTTGTTGCCCAGGTTTTCGCAGATGTCGTAGAGTTACGGTTGAAGAGAGTTATTTGAACAAATGACATGACTTCTTCACCAAAAGGAACGTAGATGAAAGACGAGAGCGCGAGACCAAGGTAAGCGACGATTGCTGAGAGACTGAAAGTCTTGATTGTCAGTGAAGCATCGTGAGTGGATTGGTGGGCATGATTCTCCCAATTCGTCAGTCGAACAGCGTATTTCTGGTATATCCCGAGGAAACGGGGAACAAGCGCCATGAACAGAATCGTCGGACTGAACCCCTGTATGCGCATTAGCAAAAACAATAACATCATAACCACAGAAAAACATACAACGAGTCTGTGGCCAGGGCCCGTGTATAATTGAGTCACGAACGCCTCAAAGACAAAGATGCCTGTGAGGAGAACTGCGAGCACAGCTGCAAAAAGCGAGATAACAGGAAGACTCGCGATCATCCTGAGATCGCGTCTCCACCACGCGATAGGTTGAAACTGGGCTCTCCTCTTCTCGACGCGGAAAGACCCCTTGGTTCCCCATCGGACAGAAAGAATCCGTTGCTGTATCCTCCACCACTCCACAAAAGTGATTGACCAGAGAACGAGAAGCGTGGAATACAACGTCGAGTAAGGGTTTGCGAATAAATATACGAGAACTCCGATTGCGGAGATATAAACGAGGGATTTGGTGTATGATGAGAGGAAGGAGAAATATAACGCGACGGACTCGCCAAACTACGTCATATACCCATCAGTATCATTTTGCTACTCTTCTCGAAAGGGAACGAGAAGACCCACTTGTTCTTTGATCTTGTCTAGTTGGACAAAACCAAGTTGTCTTCTTGTCCACGCGCGGATCCAAGTATCGTTGAATAGATGGTCGTGTAGAGCCATTATGGACTCTACGCGTTCCCATTCTTCAGATAGGGGTGCAACGCCGAGACCACCATCGTTCCGTGTCGCGGTTACATAGGTATGAACGAGGCGTAGATGATCTGCGGGGCACATAGGAGTCGAGTCAAGGTCTTCTGCACGTATCGGATTGTTCGCCGGCAATCCACAAAGAAAATCCGAATGCCTAATCGTGCATTTCATAGATCGCCATTCAAAAAGAGCAGAATTTGATTTCAAAACATAATATGAACGCACCTTTCACGTTGTGCGAGGCGTTTGATTAATGGAGGAGGGCATGACACAAGAATGAGTAGTTGTCCCTCCCTTTCTCCCCGTTTCCCGATAGCCCTCAACCCGCCACTCTTCAAAACCTCTAGCAATTTCGTATATTGAGCCTCTGCGTCGTGTGCATTCTGTCGTGCTTGGGCTTTCGAAAGCACCTTTCCGACAGCAGATGCTCGAAAGACCACAATGAGATCAACGTCGGGTGTCATAGAGACCAAGAAGACTTTGTGAGTTTCCCCACCGCGAGTCTTGAGGAGGAGTTGAAAGATGAGAGATAAAGAACCGTTCTTTTGGGAGGTGGCTCTAGTCAGTGACGACAATCAGAGCCAGATGACGCTCTGGTGAGCAGAGGGGCTCCACAGGGGATTAAACTTGGCCACTTGAGCCGTTGCAGGGGTCGTGTGGATGATGGTGCAAGGTTAACGAGAAAAACACGAGGTGTGTGGGAGTTTGGTGATTAGAAAGGGGAAAGAAATAGAGTATTGTACGAGGTAAGATTGAGGTAAGGTGCAAGGCAAACAGTAGGCCAAGTGGGCTCCGTTCCTCATGCCCCTTGGACATCATGGGCGGCATACCGCTCCTCCAATCAGCACTCCGATCACTACCGCTGATGTCATCAATGGCCACGTGTAGATCATTTGCCTCCGTTCATTCTCCCTCTTTGGTTCCTCTTCGCTTGCTCCTCGGGACCGTTGAGGTCTTCTGCAGCATCCAATTTTGGCACATTCCACAATCCCACCAGATAATTTTAAACCAATAGATTCTTCCCCTTCAGATGCTAGGTTTGATTCTAAACACTTCTTAGCAAGATGACCATCGAGGTGCATTCAGGGGATTTGACCACGCACGGTTTTCTCCAAGGATTGTCCAATGTACCAGCCTCGTCTCGACGTTCTAAATTCTAATGTCGCTCGCCAAAATGGTGTGATCACAAGCGAAATTTCTCGAACCACCCTGAGTCTCAACTTCATGTTTGCCACGCCCATATCAAAAGCAATGGCGTGGTGTAACGACTTCGATGCTTGGGCATCCTCCGCGGCAGTGTTTTGAAAATGCCTGTGGTGCTGACAATGGAAGGTTTCCCGAATTCTTCGAAACGGCTGGCTGTTCCCACAATCAGCAAACATTCTATCTTAGGAAGAGCCCCAACTTCGCGGCGGGCTCGTATGGTACTAGGTCCTCGGATAAACATCGTACGGAATGTGTTGACAGGTTCATCTCTATGTTTATATTTCGGTCAATACGATTCATAAATCCACTGTCATACAAGATGCCATGTCGCCAGTCCTGGTGAATACGGGGTCAGCCAAACTCTGCCGTTTGTCAGAAGATGATAAATCACAGCTAATGTGAACTCGATCCACCTTAAAATATCGGATTCGAATAACACGATCGGGCATCCTCCAAGGACTCTTCGATCTATGGCCATCCTATAATAGTAACCTTCTTTCCACTTTCGAGCGAATGTTCACGAGTTGCGCACAGAGTGTTAGCCTCCCTCGAGGAGAATAAAACCTGCGTCGAATTGCTCGCAATCACATCTCTAACTTCCTCCATCATCACATTAATACGCATCACACTCCATCGTCCAAACCCTCTCACAATTCTCTTCACCCGGGGGAGGGTCCTCTGTGGTCCTGGTGCGACCTTCACATGGTCCCTCGGGATAAGTATCCGCAGGGGAAAACCAACTGCACCGAATTGCTTCCTTTGCATCTTTTACTGACCCTTCACAACGCTGCTTTCTATCACTGTCCTTGTAGTGTAACATTCTGTACCTTGTCGTTTTCTTTATGTTAGTATCTTCGTTTGCGAGATTCGAAACTATAATCTGAGACGATCACAAAATCCATGCTAAATACTAAGCCCTGACCGAAATAGAAGTCAACGCTACGAATCCACCTCATCCCCTTCACCATGATCCAGAGGTGCTGCAATATGACCTATGAAATCAGTCGATCTAATCCGTATATTGAAGCCAAGGCGGGATGCCCATGATGATTGAAGGTGGCCTTGGGTTACATCATCGTCTTCTGGTATAATTCTTGTATGGTACACTGATCGAAGATTGAGGATGAAGCGAGTCACCAATAGGTCTACGATCTGAAGTTGAAAGACTATTGAGCGTCCAAAGCTTATTTGTACGACAGAATACGAAACACACCGAATCAATGAACCGAGTGTCGACGTTCCAAAGATCAGACCACGAAGCGAAGCCGGGAATTTGAGGAGCCTTGGATGTGTGCAAATAAGAGGCCAGTACAAATGCGTATGCAGTCGTCAATATTCTTGGGGTTCGATTATCTCACAATATACTGTTTCGAGGAGGCACCTTCACGCACATGAAATACAGTAATCCTGAAAAGTAAGTGATCATATAGCCGTACGATTCTAGACGGCCTACCATTTCGGAGAAGGAGTTGTGAAATACGGGGACGATGCAGTGTTCCCGACGCCATACCATGAACGTCTATCGTTTTGACAGCCGTCAGGATGACGACAAGAGTCTCTGCCGCGATGGCAGAGGGAAGCACATATACTGACACTCAGATTAATCTAGCCGACGCTTGGTTCAGGTGACGAAGAGTGCTCACATCTAATGAGCACCCGTTAAGACCATTGAGGTTAGAGAATTGGAGACAAAATATCTCGCGGGAAGGGAATCATACGGCGGAATCAGCTCATAAATCGGCTTGTAACCAAAACAAATGGGTATAAGATTTAATCGAGGAATGAAATGGGTAGTCAGCTCACCAAACCTATGCAAGTGATACCGTATCCCAACACTGCGACGATGAGGGCGGGGCGCCAGTCTTTCTCCCAAACACTATAAATCCTCAGTACGTTGAATGCTGCCATCAAACTATTAAACGAGCCTCGAGTTGAGGACCACGAAGACATACCGTAGACGCCAATTGAACCTAAAAATGCAAGACCCAGCTCAGCATAGAGGAGGGCATAGCCTGCTGTATGGTTGAGTTCCTAAAGGTAGACCAGGACCAAGTCGCATGATCGAGCTCACGAAAATGTGACGGAATTCAATACGCACCGAGGGATTGTTTGCGATGCACAGGCGAAGAGTCCTCGAGAGATGTAGGACCTTACTGAATAATGTACAATATCGGATGAGGATGAATAAAACCGTGACTCGTGAAAACGGTTTCCCCCAGAGGAGTTGGATCTCGGCTTGAAACGTGAGGAGATGGTCGTATGCCAAAAGACCTTGTTCGATCGGAACTGGGATGAGATATAGGTCAGGTTTCGTTGGTGAGTGTGACCGACCAAAGGATGACCACAGGCTACCCATAAGACTAATTAGACTCGTCAGTGGTGCGCACGAGCCAGAGATAATGATAATGACATACAGAGAGTTATTGCACATAGAATAGACTGGCATTGCGTTCCGGGGCCTGCAAGCGGGAGCCAAGCAGAGTTCGTAGAGTCGCAGAAGGGAACATCTGCTGACCGCTATATGTTCTGGCGAGGTCCGACATCGACTTGAAGTCGGACGAAGTAGGATAGCCTCACTCATCCTAGCCCCACACGTATATCAGGGCGGGGGTGCGGATGTAGGTATCTTCCTCGTACCGATGACGACGTGGTGCCGACAGAAGCACTCAGAGGTCTTCGAAGATCCGCTCGTCATCCCCAAACCTATCAATTAATCACGTCCAGCGGGCGTGAACGTCGATGTCTGCTGTAATCTTCAATCCGTTCCGGACTGAATGGATCACCAAAAGCTGCGAGATATTGAAACCCGTACAGCTCGCCTTCAGGGAGAGGATAAAATCCCGTGATGTCGCTCAAAGTAGTGATATTCAGAGCCCCGCTGAGAAGACACTGGAACATCAGTAATTTTAAATGTCCACAGAAAACGAATAAACCACCATATGGCACATCTCCTTCGGTCATAGGAGAGTCTAAGTACTAGATAATCATTCAAGTTGAAGTACGATGCACCCAAAGCTTGCATCATCGAATGTATGGAGTAGTGATGCGAGGATATTAAAATCCCTTATCTGTCAGAGGAGAAGCAGTAAGCATTTGAGACTGAGCAGACTACACAAAAGGAACTAGACTTCTACCAAAAAGGCACTTTGGGACTGTCAACAAACGACCAAGTGTCACCGCCCATTGCAGAAACCTCAACAATGATACAGTGACGGACAGGGCGACCTACCTTGAGTAAGCGACGAGGACCGACCTATAAGAGCCCGAACTCTATTCACCCTCTCAGAGCAGCGCCCACATGGCCCTCATGAGAGGAAAGAAGTTGGGACCAGGTAGTTGGCGGATTGATTTTCCTCACTGGGGTACATTCCTCTCAAAACGCCGTTGACAACTTCGGCTAGATGGTACATCCTCCCCAAACCGAATATATGCGTCATGCTCCAGGTGAGAACTCTCTTGTCATATATTTGGAGAACAGAACAGAAGCTTGACCTTCGCAGACGCTATATGTTCCGCAGCAAGGCGGCATGAGATAGTAACTGTCTGGTATGGATATTAAGGGCGATAACAAGCAGAGCAAACTTGGTCTTAAACTTACTTATGAACCTTAGAAGTGAATCAGGAAAGCACTTCAGTCATCGCGTAGTCGATCAAAGATGGATAATATAAACCTGGGGAAATGACGATAGCATCAACGGTGAACGACACAATCTGCACAGTCCACTTCTGTATCCCACTCCCTTGGAGTTCCTCGTTAGTTTCATATGGTCCTCTGATCAGGAGAAATAAGTAAGCAATAATGTTAGCCCAACATTGGATGACCAAACCTTCGTCATCGCCCAGACTCGAATCACTTCCTTCACCCTGTAATCGAGGGAAGCCTTGCATTCTTGACAGGCTATGCTTGAAGCTAGAGAACAGAGGGTAGTCCGGATGATACCAATTGGCAGATCTGCGTTTCCATCAGTATCGCGCTTTCAAAGTGATTCACAACAGATACCTGGGGTTACCTCCCAAGCGAAGGTTGCGCAAGCCAAATTCCATGCCCGTGTCAGAGCTTGTTGCTGTTGAAAACAACAGGTAGGTACCGGGTTGTGCTGCTTTGGGGGTTCGAGAAGAAGACGTTTGAGGACTTTCACTCGATCCGAGTGCAGCAAAACAAGCCGTTTGAGGTATATTGGACCCATCCTCTCAGCCATGGGGTCAGATATTGCTGCGAGGTCGTAAGACACAAGGTAAGAGGAAGTTGCCACTGCGAGTTCCTCGAGTTTGTTCTCAGCAGCACATATGAATACGTCCATTGGTTGTAACGGCATCAGGGCGAGGATGTGCAGGAAAAGAGGTGTGGTAGGTTTGATGTACTCTGATACTTGAAGACCGAATACTTTCAATGCCTCGATAGAAGCAAGCAATATATCCAGAGTCGGCTGAGATAGCTGGCTCGAGAGATTATAGATGGCATGGAGCACAATGTTGAGTAGATTTGAGGACCAGTGCGGGAGGACGAAGACCGGAGTCAAANTGGTAGTCATGTGCCCGGGTCTGAAGGAGAGGATTCCTCCAAACCCATTCTTGGATGATAGCAGAAGTCGGCGCTGATGGACGTGAAAGAGAACTTGGTCCTCAGATATTAGAAGTGTGTCCGGGTAACCTTCATCCGATTTGAAAGACGGATGAAATATTGGCGAGACAGAAACGGGCTGACAGTATTCCGATCGCCTTTGAACTGGGAAACCAGACTGTGAGTATCAGATCAGTACGCCCCGTTTTGATGATTCACTCCGTAGATAGCAGACAGTACGTGCGGTACTGACCTCCACCCTCGCAATGGGGTTCGGTCTTCCCTGAGTCCTTGAAGCCGTTGGGAGTGCTTTGATGTCGTCATCCAGAGGATTGGAGAGGAACCGAGAGAATTGTACAGTGCCATTCATGTTTTGGTGCTGGCGAGTCACTTTGGGTTGGCCGAATGGGACGCACAGATAGTTCGCTCATGATGCGACCGAAGTATAAGTAATGCCAGAATTGAGTTCAACTAGTGTATTTGGGTGAAGGTTCAGAGAAGATGTATAACTTAAAAGCCCATGTACCTGTGGAGATTTTTCGTCATTGCTCGAGCGACGCAGGGGGCAAGATCAATCATTAATGTGATGAATGCGGGTTGGTGGTGAAGTGGGGATTTATATGGCTGTCGCCAAATCATCGTCACTCGAAATACTCACTCCGTTCGCAGAACTTGCTCGCACCGGCTTAGTCTTACGTGATACTTATCGGATGGTGCCGGTAATCGGAGAGACCCCTGAAGAGGCAGTTACCGACAGGGAATGGGGGGGGGGGGGGGGTGCAGTTCAAAGAAAAAGAGATAGGTAGCTAATGAAATCCCTTGGAAGCGCATTGCATGAACAACGGCGTGCCAATGTTTATCAGTCCAGCCGATGATACCATCCGAGGACGACGGCTAAGCTTGCAGGATGAGCACGCGGTTTTGACCAGACAACCACCTAAAGGAGAGAGCAATAGTAACCTTTTGGACGACGAAGTCCCCTTGGCCATTGGCATGAAAGCCATGGTGACTTTCAACGTCGACACAGAGGCAGATCTGACGAACGGAGCCAGAGGTACTATAGTTGAGATAGTTCTAGATCCAGTTGACAAAGGTGCGCACACCAAACAAGGCATCGTAAGGCTCCAAAAGCAGCCAATATACATGTTGGTCAAGCTTGAGCATAGTAGACTGAAGGCGATCGGCAATTTGGAGGCAGGAGTCATACCGGTGGAGCCCGCACAGAAAACGTTCTCCATAACCTGCAAAGGCCCCTCAACATCAAAGCAGAAGAGCGTGACAGTCAAGAGGCGTCAGCTTCCTATCACGAGCGCATACAGCTTTATGGACTATAGGTCTATGTTGCGCTTTCTCGTAGTAGGGTCGACAGAGTATACGACTTCTGAGAGACTTCGATGAGCGAAACCTGTACAAACCTATTGAAGACGCATTGCAAGAGGAGGATGCGAGGTTGAAGAGGCTGGACGAGGAGACAGCACGACGATAAGGAGAAACGGGTGAGGGGTGAACGGCTTGTATAAAAACGCGACAGCCCAACGATATGGAGAAACGGGTGAAGGGTGAAAGGCATGTATAATAACGCGCATGTATTTATACACTAAGTAGCCGGCGGTGCCTGAGGAAAAGACAAGGGACGGTTAAGACCATTCAGCAAAAAAAGCGCTAGCCTGAGGAGTGAGGCGACAAGGGCATGAACACAACTCGTACAAAAGCTAAAGCTGGAAGGACAGAACATGCAAAACAAGGCACGTGTCCTTGGAGGAGGCGGGGGGAGGCGAGCAAAACTGGAAAGTCCATAAACGAGTGTGCTGCACGGACGAGGGGGGAAGAGGGGGGAGGGGGGTGACGAGCGCATCCTTCCAAGAACAGCCCACACTTTCCTAACTTATCGACATCGCGAGCGAAATAACTCGTTGTAATATACAGCGACAAAGGGACAGATGAAAACCACCTGGAAGAACTTACCATCAGGCTCCACAAGCGTCTGGAGACTTCCCAGCTGCAGTTCCGATGGCAGCTGGAGAGACAACCATATATGCTGATGCAAAAGCTTGACCTCCTGGTGAAAATCCGAGGAGATTATTACTACGAGACGCAAGCCACAATCGAGGTCGAGGGGACACTGGGAGAGGTAGCTCGGCGGGGAGGTGGGAGAATGGGGGACCCGACGACCAAGGGCGCCCCTGTGTACATCTGGATTGAGCGAGGAACAGCAGGGAAGCAAATGTCAAAGTGGAAGCGATACGCACGAAATCACCGCCGAATAGAGAAGCTCGCTCCCCATGTGGATGGCATCATGTTCGAGCTCTACCACGGATCAAATTGCTTTTTCAGAAGGGAGATAATGGCGAGGTGCGTACAAAACGCAGAACAGCAGTCGAAGACTAACGCAAACACAACAGAGCGTAAGCGGGCAGTACGGAGCAAGAGGAGATGCCCAGGAACCCGGGGAAGTAGTGAACTGGGAGAAGGGGACGAGAGTCTGGGCGAGGTTTGCTTTGAAGTTTCGAGACGGTAGACAGCCAGGTTGCTTTCCGATGTCCGCTCTCGAGGGGGAGTTCACAGAGATCCGGAAGGTAGATTAAAGGACCACTCGATAGCAGTAGGCACAGAAAGCGAAAAACACCGCGAGCGATGCAAACTGAACGACGAACGAGGGCGAGCAAACACGAAAGCTCCGAACCAGGCATTAGTCAGCGAGATCACATGTTCATAAGGGACGACACGTGGGAGGAAAGGGATGACACAAAAGAGGCTAGTCAGCTGTAGGCAAAACTGCGTTACAGGCGGGTGCGGGTAATACCTTGCTCTGCGAGCAAGAATGCAAGCAGGGGGACATTGCAGCCGCCCGCCAAGCCCATCATCTTTCTCTCAAGAAGCAATTCGCAGAACACTGGAAGAAATCCTCTCGGCATCTTCACCGAATGAAGCATATTGATCCCAACATGCCATCACCTCGTTACCTAAAGGATATCTCTTCTCTCACCAGACCCCAAGCAGCCTTAATTACCCAGCTCCGAACAGGCCACATCCCGCTCAATGACCACCTCTACAGAATACGCAAAAATGACAACCCGAACTGCCCTCACTGTGATCCTGGCCACAATGAAACGGTACGTCATCTTCTCGTTGACTGCAGACATTATGCGCGCGCTCGCAATTCTCTCTTTTCTAAACTTAGACGCAATGCATATAACATCAATTACCTACTCTCCTCGCCCAAAGCATTCCCCCATGTAATCAACTTCGTGCGCACCACCAACCGTCTCAGTTCAACTTTCGGCCCACTTGTAACGCACCCTCAACCGAACCCACTTCCTGTCCCCCACCCCAATCCCTAGGGCAATACTGACGTATCTCCCGACCACGTTCTCACCGAGGACGCATGTATCCACTGACTCCCAAGCTTCCAACACCTGCATCACCACGAAGCCGAGTGATCTCACCCCTTTACTGTAATTACCATTTTAGTGTACCTTTCGTACCCGAGGGCGTGGGTGGGGTAGCTCAACCTACTACCGTGCGGTTCTGACGCTCATTGGGTAACCGATGACGTACTCCTGCGACCCGCAAAAAATTAACCATGGACGTATGTTATCTACGACATGAAATGGGGCCAGGTTTTCGCTACACGCACCTCTTAAGGGCTCCCTTGATTACTTAGCATTTCCTTCTTCTCCAGTAAAGGGATTTTTGCTCGGACGAGTCTATATAGTGTAACATAGTACGTAACGTGCTAAAGCACTCTAAATAGGAAAAAGAAAAAAAAAAAAAAAAAACAAACTAGTCAAACTAATGGTGTACGGCATGCAGCTGTGGTGAAAGTAGATAGCTTAGTTCACTCATGTCAGCTATTCCCAAAGTTTGATGAAAAGGCCAACAGGGCTTAGTTCCCAGAGAATGCCCTCGAGTTATGTAGCGACTTTTACATCAACAATTTCGCCAACCACCTCACATTTCAGACAATACATTAATTTTCTTGTAATTTCTTTATCATTTCTTATGAAGGTATATACATGGTTTATTGAAGACATCTATGTATATGTATTGGAGTATGTAGATGTGCTAGGGTAGACTATAGAGTCTCCGAAGTCTTGGGGGGGCACTTTGGACTCTTCAAAGTCTCTGGCGGGAAAATCGGAGTCTCTGGAGCCTCTGCAGGGAGGTTTGGAGGGTCTCAGATCTCGATGAGGCTGTTTCAGAGCCTCCAGAGTCCCCGCCAAGCACTTCAGACTCCTCGGAGCTTCAGCCAGAGGCTTTGGGTGATCCTAGACACTCTGGAGTGCTTCGGATTCCTGAGGGAGGTCTCCGAAGCTCCCAAATTTAGAAGAGGCAACTCTGGAGATAAATATTTTTTCAGATGTATGAAGGAGTTATATATTGTGAAGCTAGTAAGTATAGCAAATATTATAATTACCAACTTGCTATGATTATTTACTCCTGTTAGTTTATAGATTTTCATTCAAAATCAGATCAGAGAGCTCTCATGCACCTCCAGATATATCTATCTATTATGCCAATCTATACAAATCTTATATAATGCTATGTCTTGATCTTTTTTATTAGTTTTCTCCACTCTCTTGGTACATTCTAGCTTGCTTGCTATACTCTTTAAAGATCAACATTCCTTAATACCATACAATGCAGGAATTCTAACGCTGTGCCAGCTATGTGCTTGGAGAAGAGAGTTAGCAATCAGTTGACCAGAAGTACAAGCAGCCAAAAAGAATATCTCTAGAGCATGTGCAAAGTTCATTCATGCTGATATTATCTATAAGTTCTTATGCATTCCAGTGTTTATTTGCAATAATAGCTTGGAATTTAAAGGTGCAACTAAGCAAGTATAAAATAGCTATAGAATTACCAATCTTCTTGATTTTAGTACCATTATATTGCTTGATTATTTTCCTATTTTTCTAGCTATCCTACAGCTCTCTACCCATTGAAATTTGGACTTCGCATTTCTTCACTAGCTTCAGCCATATTAGGTACTGTGCAGTTTCAGCGACAGTTTCTGTTAGCCTGGCACTTGGGTGACAGAAACTTTAGCTTCCTAACTTGAGTTCCAGTTGCCTGGGGTTAATCTATTCCCCCTTAGTGTGAATTTTAACAGTATGAGAGTGAAATATATACATAGTGGTATTGGCTAATTAGAATTAGTTATGTATTGATTATAAAAAATAGAAATAGAATAAGAAACTAAAAGATAATAAATGTAAATGCTATTCCAGATAAAATAAATGTAGTATAAAAGGAAAACGAGTGCTAGGCTGAGTTTATATACCACTGACTCTTCTCAAGTGTTACAACAAATTCTTAAGAAAGAGATTAAAGAAAATATGATGGTATTTTTAAGAAGAAGTATCTGAAATAAACATGGTGTTTGTCTCAATTTAGATTGAAGAGTTTTGAGATCATGATACTGGTTCTATTATAGAATCAATTGTTACTAATTCTAATCTCTCAGACCTCACCATGGCCTTGTTCCTCTCGACCACTGATCACCTGAGTGCTAGATCACTATTTTCTTCTTCTGCAAAACATAACATACAAGCCACATAAGACTTCAGCCCTATATTACATTTTTTTAAAACCTGATATTGTAGCATCTGAAGTTCAGCCAGAGGTTGATCTTTCTCGATGTACGTTTTTACAAAATCCACAATGAAGTCTTCATCACAATATATATTGGAAAAAGTAATATCTTGGAGAAAGACAATCTAAAGATGATATAAAGAAAGTAAGGTGATATCCTTGATAATAGCTTGAAGAAAGTTAATTAAGGTAAATCTTAACAGACAAAGCTTATGTGTACCTGAAATCTATTGAATTTAATTTTAGTAGTAATTTTGGCAGGGGGATAGTTGAGAGAAAGTGTTTTGATAAGTGCTCAGATTGATTTTTTCTAATTTCTTTCAGAAATTTTAGTAAAATACTCTTGTCTACTCTATCTTTCCATTTTGGACTCCAGTGTAACCTAAAATTAAACTTCATACAAGAACAAGTATACATTAACACTGAGCTCTCAATACTTGAATTTGAGATATTATTGAGATAGATTATGTCATCATAGAGGTCAAGTGACCAGCCTTGAATATGTAGAAACATTACAGGGATCTCTTGCTCTTTTAGATATGATATGCAGCTATTTGTCCACTTGATTAGAGGTATAAGCTCAGAAAAATGTGGAGTAGGTAATAGTCCAGATAGCAGGCTTCCTCTTTCAAATTCTTCTCTGCCTCCTCCTTCAAGTCTTCTGAGTCTTCCAGTTGCTCCCAGGCTAACTCATCCTTCAAGGCCACATTTATTAGATAAACAAATTCTCAATTATAATTAAGAAAGATAAAAACTGTTATTGAGAATAGAACTTCAAGTTTAGAAATAAGCTCAAGTTCTTCTCCTCAGCTATCTAAGAAGAGGACCTTGATGTCTTGCAAATTAATGTAACCGAAAGAGAGATTTCAGACTATATCATCAGTGGAAACCCAGACATGCTTATTGACAAATGTGGTATTTGAAAGCTCTAGATGTTGCAATTTGGAGAGATATCACAGAATAAATACAATACTCTTCAAAGCAATTATCTTCCTTTTCTCTTTTACGATAAATCAATCAACTAGTCCTCGTAGAATAAGGTATGTCAGGGAATTATGAAAATTTATACTGAACCATTCATGGTCTCATGTAAAGTTCAAGAGAGTGAGGGAAAATAGAAAGAGAAGGATCCCTCTGAAGGCTTTTGAGTCTATGGGTAACTCAATTGTCTGATTTGAAGCAGATAAAGCTAGCAATCAGAGATTTGGTGCTTTATAAGTTAGAAATTTAATAGATTGATATCTGCAGTACTGTTTAAGTTTTATAGTAACATGATACTACTTCCAGCAAATAGCTGCAAGTACTACTTATTGCTGATAGTCCAATGGTAAATTGTCCTTATATATGCTATGAATAAAATACAGAAAGATTTCCTCCAGGATCTCGTCAGGCACCTTTTGCAGCTAGCAATTAACTTCATATGCCCTTAGGGATTTGTTGGAGAGTAAACTCCTATGGAAGGTTGAGGATATTGTGAGCNAAAGAGGAGATACTGATATAGCCTAGAGAAGTGAATCTAGTCAAAAAGTCTAGGACCAATACTATATTGCTGACTAATCTCTGATGTTGAGTATCTGAGACTCAGAAATATACTGCTTCCTGTTTCTCATTAGCCTACAGAATATGGTCAATCATATCACATCNATNTCGANTNNNTNNNATCCTNACNNCTCATTGGATCGATCTCTTAGAAAATCTTGTTGTTGATAACAACATGCTTTATTCAGAATTCTATTACTCATTCTGAGAATATTAACTCTACTGCAGCTACTGTATATATCTTAGATATGAGCTGATTGATGAAGATATTTTGCCTTGAACTGTAATCTGAGAGCATTTCCTATGAATGACTGACTTTTCAGATTTAGTAATATTTTTTTAAGGCTTTTCTATAAGGTAGTACTTAGTTTTAAGTCAGACAGCTACTCAGATAATAAAATAATTATAGCGAGGACAATTTCTCGATAAAAAATCTGATATTTTGTATCTATAATACCAAGTAAGATATCTATCTTCTAAGAAAATTTTAGTAACCTAATATTTCTACTTTTGTCACAATTCATTATGAAACTTTTGGTAGCTAAGAACTGGATAAGTCATAGTATATAATGTTTGATTTAAGATGTAACATATGTATATCTAGTCATAAAAAAACTACTTTTTGTGTATCACCTCTCTTTCTATTAGCTTATATATATAACTCATTTTAAAAAGTATAAAATGAAATATATTATTAAAAACTGATTTGAAAAACTTGTTATATAATCAATCTCACTGTCTGTAAATCTTAAGTATTTAATTTGCAGAATGTAGGATTAATATCTGCCTTATAAACGAGTTATCTGAACAGCTTTCTATATTGTTTGTTGAAGCTGCTATAAATATATAGTATTTATTTTGAGAAGTGTGGAATCTGCATTCAAGTCCAGAAACCTATATAAACTACTTTTTGAATAATACTAGCTAGTTTATTTCCAAGATCATTAATTTTATAGCTAGTTCTAATCTCAATAATCATAGAGTATTATCTTTATAATTTACAGCTGTCTCATATTTTTACAAGACTAACTTCAAGTTGTAGATTTGTTTGAAGATATTTGCACAAGCTAAGACAAGCTAAAAAATAGCCATATATTTAAATCTAATATCTTTATTCTTTGGTAAGAATAAATATTAGAGAGATATATAGTATTAAATAAATAATTGAAAACTTATCTATATCAAGCCTTAAAAGAGGCATATATATCTATATATATATATAATACTTTCAAAAGAAATTATCAACAACCTTTCTGGACAAATTGTTAATACAGGTATATATTCTATCCTTTTTGAAATAAATATTAGCAGTATATCTAGTATCAAATAAGTTATTGAAAAACATACAGATATATTTTTAAGGCTAAATATATATGTAATATTGTTCTTAATAAATAACAGCTATATACCAAGTACCAGATAGTATATCAAGAAAACTTATCAAAACAAGTTTTCAGCACTAGGTATATACTATACTACTTTACATAAATACTGGAAACATACCTAGTATCAGATAAATCAATCTAAAACTTGTCTGCATAAGTTTTTCAGAATAGATATATTTACTACATCTCTTTAAATGAATATCAGAGGCATCCATAGTATTCAATCAATTATTTAAAAAACTCACCCAAGCAGATTTTCAAGACTGGAAATATATCCTATACTTTTTAAGTACATATTAAAGATTTACCCAGTATTAGATATAATATCAAAACTGGGCAAGTTTTCAAGGCCAGAGATATATACTATACTCTTTCAAATAAATTTAACCTTGTCTTAAAAACTTCTATATTAGTTTATATTGATATCACATGCTATTCTAGTTCTATACCTATACTATCTATCTCTTAGATCTCAATCCTATCTCTCACTTAGATCTTATATAGACTTATTTTTTTTTATAAA